>ML803225.1:238829-273967 GCA_009831015.1 Picea engelmannii | reverse complement strand
CCATCTTCCTCTCGAACTGATATAATAAACCACATGACCCTTTTCAAGAAGTGGATTGGCCCTCAAATGCCCAAAGTTATACAACAAGGAGACAGATCGGACCCTACAAACCCTCCAAGACATTTTGTTGTGCCACTGACCTACATAAGAATCATAATTAAAAGCTCCAATTATGACCTTAGTTGGATCCTCCTATTTTTCCAACTAGGTTAGATATTTCGCTACCGAAACTAGACTAGCAATGGTGGAAGGGTTTTGCTAAACCCTAATGAAACAATAGCTCCAAGAGAACTCCAAGATGAGAGATCAAATCATAATAATAAGAAGTGAGGGGTTACCCTTCTTTTATACTTTTCCAACCCCGTCTAGATCCTTCCTTCATAACCCTTTTTTATTTTTCATTTAAACATTAAAAAATATTTTTTAATGTTTAAATAATCAATTATTTAATTAATGTCACTTTAGGAATATGACACATCTGAACCAAGTGACATCTCCTTGACTCCCTTTTTTATACTGACTATATCCTACAAGAGACATTAGTCTATTGAATCATCCTCTGTTGTGATCAATTGGAAGGGGACATTATAGTCATCCCTTCCCGAGATTGTTTGTCCTCAAGAAACTGTAGATCGGGGTGTTATAAGATCTGATCTCCTTCCCAAGTGGCATCCTCTACGGGAAAACATCTTCATATGACTAGGTACTCGCGGATAAATTTTCTCCTCAGCCTCCTCTCTCTAACATCAAAAATATTCTTAGGAGTCAAAACCAATTGTCCCTCCTCATCTAGTGGAGGAAGATCTGTTGAAGTGGTGACATGTTGTCCCAATGCTTTCTTGAGGCAAGATATGTGAAAGATGTTGTGGATCTTGCTATACTTTGGCAACTCCAAATCATATGTTACCTCTCTAAATCTCTTGATCTCTTTGTAGGGTCCATATAAATGAGGCTTCATCTTCTCTACACCACTCCTCTTCAGTGAAGACTATATACAAGGCTACAACCTGAGAAAGATAGTCCCCAACATCAAAGTTGCACTCCACCATGTGCTTGTCTACGTACATCTTCTTTGGTTTTGAGAAACCTACAAATTATCCTTTGGGACTCTCAAGAATTATTAGCTCTCCTACAACCAATATTTGGCCTTGGGGGCTCTTCTCTCCCCAAATTCCAAATATAGAAATGATGGGGCATTGTAGCCATAGAATTCCCTGAAAGGACACATCCCAATGGACATGTCATAAGTGGTATTATAACAGTGTTCTCCAAGATGCAACCACTTCATTCATGCCCCTTATTGTCCTAACACATAGTTTCGTAGGTATCCACCAATACACTTGTTCATGACCTTCGTCTATCCATCTTCATGATGATGATAGATGGTAATAGGTGTCAATTTTGTCCCTTATAACATAAACAATTCCTGCCAGAATGCGCTAAGGAACATGTTGTCTCGGTCACTGATTATGTGTCTTGGAAGACCATGTAGCCTGAACACCTCCCTGAAGAATATGTTTGATACCCGAGATGTGCTATACTATGAAGGAATGGAAAATGAATGTGCATACTTGGTCAACCTATCCACCACCACATAGATATAGTACCTTCCCTGTATGTTTGGAAACCCTGTAATAAAATCCATGGAGATGCTTTACCATTTATGCTCGGGAATTGGAAATGGTTGAAGCAATCTTGCAAGGCATGTAAGTTCCAACTTGTTCTGCTAACAATTCATGCATTCTCTCACATATCGAAGCACATCCTCCTTGAGACGCTTCCATGAAAATCTTTCTTTAGGTCTTCATATACCCTAGGTGCCCTGCCAATGGTGCATCTTGTACTACCCTCATAATATTATCCTTGAGTGTGGAATCAGGGACAAGATAGATCATGTATTTGTAGTAGATTATATCATTGACTACCCTATACCTATCATCTTGAATAATACCCTCCATCATCCTGCAAGTGAAGGTATTCTTGGACTACTCCACCAAGAGAATGGACTTCCAATTCGTTGAAATCTCATTCATGGAGAAGGTTATAGGTCTCTTGAATAGGGAATCAATAATTGTGTTCTTCTTTCCCTTTATATATTCAATGTTAAAATCATATTCTTGCACTTTTATCACCCACTTATGTTGCCTCTCGTTTAGGTCACATTGCTCCAATAAATATCTCAAGTTGTTGAGGTCAGTCCTAACCAAAAAGCGTCCTCCCACCGGGTACTTTTTGAAATTGGCCAATGCATGCATGATGGCCAGCATATCCTTATCATATATAGGATAGATATTCTCTATCTCCCTCATCTTTCTTCTCTTGAAATATATCAAGTGTCAGTTCTACATCAATACTACTCTTATCCCCTCTCTGGATGCGTCACACTCCAGTAAAAAAGGTTGTGTGAAATCTCTGAGTGCTAATTTTGGGAAAGTGATCATTACCTTCTTCATTCTGTCAAAGGATACCTGTGCATTATGTGACCATCCAAACACCCCCTTCTTGGTGAGGTTTGTCAATGGCACACCCAGTTGTGAAAATCACTTCACAAAGTGCCTATAATAACTGCATATCCCAAAGAATCCTCGAAAATCCGTAAGTGATCCCGGGGTGGGCCAATCTAATATCATATGGATCTTCTCCCGATGCACCTTCACTCCCTCGACACCAATCATGTGCCCTAGATAGAGGATTTATGTCATCCCAAACTCACATTTTTCCTCCTTGGAAAAAAGTGATTGCTCCTCCATAATGGTCAGAATATCGTCCACGTGCTTAAAATGTTCCTCCCAAGTTTTGTTGTAGATCAAAATATCGTCAAATAACACCAATAGGAACTTCCTCAATTCATTATTGAAGATATGGTTCATACATTAGTGGAAGGTAGTGGGTGCATTTGTCAACCCAAAGGGCGTGACTAGAAACTCGTAGTGCCCATAGTGACATATGAATTTTTTCTTATGGATGTCCTCCTCTCTAACCTTGATCTGGTGGTACTTCGATAGAAGATAAATATTCAAGAATTAAACTACCCCATGTAGCTCATCTAAAATATCATTGATCTTGGGTATTGGGTACATGTTCTTGATGGTTTTCTTTTTCAATGCCATGTAGTTGATGCACATCCTCATTGTGCCATCATTCTTATTTACCATTACCACTAAATAAGTGAAGGGACTAGAGCTAGGCCGGATGTGTCCCATCTCCAACAACTCTTGTATGGCCTTCTCTGTCTCATCCTTGAACTTCTTTGGGTTCCTATGCATTGTCTTGATCATGAGTTTTGCCCCTTCCTCTAACTCAACGATGTGCTCAAATCCTCTGTCATGCAATATTCCTGTTGGTAGTGGCCCAAACACCTTATCATACTTTCCAAGAAGCTCATGTATGTCCACATGGTAATGTTGATGATCCTGAGACGACTTATGCATGGTGATCAAGCACTCAGCTATGCATCCTATGTCACCATGTCTAAAGATAGTGTCCATATGCTTGTTGGACACAACCCTCGGTGCTCCTAATGACATACCTCTCGAAATAAATCATTTACCCTCAGATTCCATGAACTCCATCCTCATAATATGATAATTTATCTTGAAGTTCCCCATCGAGAACAACCACTGGACTCCCAGTACTACATTGGTATATTCTAATTCCAATGCATAGAAGTCATCGGTCAACTCATAGTTTCCCAATGTCACTGTCAATCCCTTAATCCTTTGAGTACAATTCATGTTGTACCCATCTGCAACAACCACATTAAATCCCTCAAATTCTTCAGTAGGGATTTGTCTCATGGCGACAGGTGTTACATCGATGAAGTTGTGGGTGGCTCCACCATCGATTTGTGTTGTGACTCTCTGCCCCTGCAAAAGACTTGTGATCCTGAATGTATAGTATCTGGGGATGTCTAAAAGTGTGGCAATGGTCATCCTTTTGACTCCCTCTTGCAATGGTGACTATTGTGTAATATCCAAGTGTGGCATCTCGTTACCACTTTTTCCACTGTCCTGTATGTGATTTGTCCCTTCCTCATCATTGTCCTCTTCATTGGAAAGTACTTCTATGTAATGTACTTTCTATTTTCCCATGCATCAGTGACCCAACTCCCAAGGTTATTTGCAACTATAGCAAAGATTATTCCTCCTCAGCTCTCTCTGAGTCTTCTCATCCATCATGTCCTTCCCCATCCATGTCCTCTAGGGAGGCTTCATTGTCTAACCCTTTTGTGGAATAAATGGTTTCATTGGTTCCTTCTTGGTTATTTCTATGATATCCTGAGTCTTCATGATGGCGTCCTATAATGTGGGTGGTCTAAATTCCTTCACACAACCTCTCAATGGTTTAGCTAGACCCTCTGTGAATAACATCACCAACCTTTGCTCAAAAATATCGGTCACCATTAATGCCATCCTCTGGAATTTTGTGATGTATGCCTCTAGTGTACCGGTCTACTTCAATTGTGCAACTTCCCTGAAGTGGATCTTAATATCCTTCTTATTGAACCTATCCGGCAATCTTTGGGTGAAATCCACATATGATGTGATGTTGGAATGCCCCAATGTTACTAGCCCATGGTACCACCACTCATGAGCTTCCCCATCCAAGTGTAGGATGGAAAACTTGATTGCCTCTACCTATGTCATTAGGCTAATTTGGAAATAAATGTCCAACTTGTGCAACCATTCTTTGGTTGTTCTCTTGGAATATTTGTCAAAGGATGGGACTGTTAACTTCCCTATCTTGCGCATAAGATCAAATTTTTGTTAGTGTTGCGCTACCATAGGTTTGTTTCTCATCCTTAGGTTGCACTGGTCATTGTAAGACATCTTTGTCTAGATCTCCTCTGTTATTGCATGGTACTCTCTAAATTTTTTAGATACCTTGTCAACTGGATACGGCTGGCCCTGTGCTACTATAGGTTTTTCCTCAAGGAATGGGGGCAATAATGGTCTAGGTGTCCTCCTACTCCCTGTTTGTAGGGCACTTTGTGTCAGAATATGGGTATTTCTACCCTCAGCATGAGCTCTTGCTCCTCTATGACTTACATTTGGTCCCTTTTTCCCTCGCTACCCTACCAGCTATACGAGTACCTCAAGGGTTTGTTGTTGGGTCCTAATCATCTCATCCTATCTCTGAGCGGTTTTTCCTATCTCTGGTTGGCTTCCTTCTGACTCTTGCTCGTTTGATTTAGTAACATGAGCATATGATCTCTTGTGATATCCATGTTATCATCCATGTTTCCTTCTATCCTTGACCCTGTTTGATTTTCTTTTGTTTCCTCCTCCAAGAAAGGTTGTCCTTCACACCCTCTTCTACTAGTCATCAATGTAGTCACAGGATGGAAGAATCACCAGCTCCGATACCACTGTAAAGTTCCTAACTGAATTAGTATGTTTACTTTCCAAAAGAATTATTTACTTTGTGTAATTTTTTCGAATACTTTGCATTAAGGTTGTTGGAACTTCCTACAAACAATTTGCATATGTCTCACATATAGGAATATTTTCAATCACAATACATGCATCCATTACACATTGAATAGAGAAAGTGGCATGGCATCTTATTATGTATTGAAACCCCAAAATCAGAATAAAGAAAATATATCTATGGGATGTAACAACAGTTGCAAAAACCCTCCTAAACACACAGATATAATGGCTGCAGGGAAAATGCAATATCTACTACAAAAAACAAATAAGAAACTTGATAATGATGCCAAAAAATCCTCTAGTGATTTTTTTATTGTCCCAAGGTTGTCAAGGCATCACTAGACCTTCTGCAAACCCCACGGTTCTGTCAAGAAACCCTACCAACCACCTAGATTTGCAGAGAACGAGAATCGACCCCTTCCAAAGCCCCCATTTTTCCTGCTCCAAACCCACAGATCACCAAAAAATCTCATTGTATTGTCAGATGGGAAGATCGGCCCTTCCAATGGCTCCATGTCTCCCTTATACCATCTAATCTGCAAGATAAATGGTTTGGTTCTACTCCGTGGATTCCACGTCCCTCTTACTAACTCGAATCTATAGAGAATGGGGATGGGAGGCCTCCCTAAGCCCCAATGTCCTCTCAGCCTGATATAATAAACCTCAAGATCCTTTTCAAGAAGTGGATCGGCCTTCAAATTCCCACAGTTATGAAACAAGGAGACAGATCAGCCCCTACAAACCCTCCAAGATAATTTGTTGTGCCACTGAACTGCAGAAGAATCATAAGTAAAATCTCCAATAATGACCCTGGTTGGATCCTCCTATTGGTCCATCTAGGGTAGATATTTCACTACCAAAACTAAACTAGCAATGGTGGAAGGGTTTTGCTAAACCCTAACGAAACAATGTCTCCAAGAGCACTCCAAGATGAGAGATCAAATCATAATAATAAGAAGTGAGGGTTTACCCTTCTTTTGTACGTTTCCAATCCCTTCTAGATCCTTCCTTCATAACCCCTTTTTATTTTTCATTTAAACATTAAAAATTACTTTTTAATGTTTAAATAATTATTTATTTAATTAATGTCACTTTAGGAATATGACACATATTAACCAAGTGACATCTCCTTGAATCCCTTTTTCATACTGACTATAGCCTATGGGAGTCGTATAGGCTATTGAGTCATCCTTCGTCATGATCAATTGGAAGGAGACATTACAGGATAATATTGTATCATAAGAGGACCTTGTTATATAAAGTTTCAATACAACATCAGGAGAAATTAAAGGGGGCACCCCCTTTTACACATACACTATGGTCAAAAAGAAAATTGTGTGGTCGCATTTGCTATAGAAGAGGAAATATTAAAATGGTCCCAGCTCCAAGCAAGATCGACTCTTCTAATAAACGCCATCTTAGAGAGTTGTGGGATTAAAAGAGAGTCGTCGACACTTAAAGAGACACACAAATCAAAGGATGTTTCATCTTACATCACCATATGAAGAAGCCATGTCAAATAATTAAATCAAAGTGGCCCCACTCAAATAAGTCATGGAAGCATCCAAGCGAATCAATGGAAAAATAATTAAATGTATCCCTCTCAGAGCCATTTGTGAAGCTTCTCCAAGTTATGACCAATCTAAGTGGATCGTTGATCAAATAAATAAGCCATGGAACCAATTAATTAATTCAACCTCTTTTAAAGATGATGATGGTAATTAATGTGAATTGATTGGTCAACAAAGTGGATTTCTTATCTCCCCACAGAAAATCGAACCTCTCATAACCGATCTGGTCATAGTTGTTGGGAAAATATGTGGACGTTGGATCACACAAAGCCCAATCCAAATTAATCATGACCTTTTCTCAAGCAAGAAACATGCCCAGCTAATTGAATCCAACCCACATGCATATTTGTTGGCTCTCCAAGCTAACGGTGGGTCAAAGGAACATGGTCAATACAAACGGTTTGCACTCAAGTAAAGTGAATCAGTGCCCAATCAAGCTAGATGTTGCCTCTTAGATCTAATTTTCTCCCTAATGGGAATAATTTATTGTAAAAAGTGTTTTACATTGAAAATGTCTTAGTCTCCAACCATTGTGGATGACAAGTCATTGCAAAGAGAGTCTATAAAAATCTAGTCCCCCCTCCCAATTATGTGTTTGACAGTTTGTGAGATCACAATGCCATATTATTGAACTTTTATTTGCTAGCACATTATTCGTTGATTCTTTTATGCTTTTCTTTCTTGGTTAAGGGGTTATTGTGCTTGATAGAATATTGGTTGTGATTGTCTCATTTTCAATATCAAGTGGGAGATCCACTGAGGGGTTACATAATCATGCAGAAGAAGGGATGTTGGAATCCATGTCCCATCGTCTTCTTTTATTGGTTTCTAGTGGTTCAAACCTAAATGGTGGACAAACTCTTGTCAAGATTATCTTCACCTAGGGAAAGATCTCACTTGCATCAAATTTGATCCATTGGTTGGAAACCATCTCCATTGGGAGCTTTCCTAGTAAGATTCAAGAATGATTTAACTATTCTATACAAGGATTGGGGCGATTAGTCTTATTGGCTCCAAACTCAATCTCTCATCCAAATACCGAGGCCGACTTAGGAGGGGTTGTGATCATGATCCGCCATGTTAGAGGTAAGAGAAAAATACAAGGTAAGCCTCACATACTTCAACCATAATTATTAAAAACAATCCAAAATCTCTTTCATTTTTTGTTTTATAAAACCATATAAATACAAAAACATTTTACCCTAGCTTGCATTAAAATTTACATCTTTCTAGCTAGTAGATCTTGGGGATTTTACCGTAGAGGATTCATGTTTACCCCAAGATAAACTACCCTTTGGTTTTCTACAATACGTTGTATATTTCACAAGGGTATTTTGAGTATCTGTGCAGATCTATACATTGTTACAACAAAACATGCATCAGATCTACCAAGTTCTACCCTCATATGGGGAGTCCAAGTAAGTATATAACTCAAGAAACACATGTATTATTTCCATATTTATTTTCCAAGGTCATATCAATTTTTTTTTTTTGGGGGGGGGATGTATCAACAAACTTCCAGCCAAATCAAAGCAATTTGTTGGCTACAATATTTTAAGGGTTTTGACCCTAGGGGGATTTGAAACCCAAATTTGCATTGTGATTTCCAACTTGTTGGAAATCACAAATTTGTTATAGATATAAATATTTGGGCATAGAAAATCATCAGTACCTTGTTTCCCTAGATTCTTAGCTCACAAATATAGTGATCTAAGGTGCTTAGCACTTGTGGGAGGCCTCCAAAAGGCCATTTTTCTTGTTGTTTTGTACTTTGTTTACACATTTTGTAGATATGAAACTCATGATAGAAAATAATAATTTAATAATAGCCACATTACCAAGAGGAATAGCAAGTATTTGATCTGAGAAATTGATAAGGGATTTTCATCGCTCTTTTGCACTATTTTATTGATTTATCCCACACCTTTAGAGTTGGTTTTGTCTGTTGATTTGCGTTAATTAGGTTTGATATATATCATTTAATATCAGATATCTTAAATAATTAACTCCTACCTTCATCTCAATATTCTAAGGCACTAGTCTATTTAATTTTGAGTGAAGTTGTTTTGTTAGGGAAGCCTCCCAAAGTCTTTTAGTGTAGGAGTTGGGATTGAATAGGGAAGGACTTGTGTCGCGGTGACAATGGGAACCTGTCCTACATTGTACCACTTTATCACCTTGAGGGACCTTGAAGAGGCCTCTATTTTGATTGGTAACATTTTTTAGCACCGTTGTTAGGGAACAAGGTCATTTGGCCCGGTTTTCCAACTAAATAATTTGGGTAAGTTTTATTGTTTTGTATCTTGGTAAGATTGCTATTTTATTGACTAAATTGAAAGATCTCATCTAGTGAATCCACCTGAACCAAACATAATAAAGAGGTACATTACAAGAAGTTTCTCTCCAAGGTAAGAAATAAGGTATGTATTGGTGGCTCCATTGTGGTATTTTAATAGATATTTTTCATCCCATGTTTTCATTTTAGCCTTACTTTGAGTTTTATGAATAAAGAAAGATGGAGTTTGGAAGAATGTTATGCTCCAATTGACTTTTCAAGTATGAGGATTTTTCCCCGCGATCATATATATGGGTCAAGGGACTTTCCCCTTTTCTATGGATATGGGGATTCAGTTGTGAAATATATCTCTGCCTTCATTTCATTATGCAAGGAAAATGACTTCTTTCACATGGATGTTATGATGAAATTTTTCATGATGAATTTGAGAGAGTTTGCATAGATTTGGTATGAAATTCGTGGAAAAGGCATGTTTTCATTGTTTTCAAAATTTTGGAAGCATTTTTTGCAAGGAGGGATCATTAATCCTTGGATTGGCTTCCCCTAGTCTGTGAAATAAAAGAATTATATTGTACACAAATAGTTATTGAGGATAGACTCGGTCCTCTTATGGAAGGCATTGAGACAAGTAGTAAATATGAAGATCATAGTTTTTGTGTGAAAAAGAAAATGGATGCACTCAGTTCTTGTCAGACTATATCAAAATAGAGTATTTTGAGCCTTGTATACAAAATCTTGAAGATGATTTCTATGAATATGCTCATCCTTCTCCCTCCCATGAGTTGTTATCACATGATCACTCGGGATTAGAAAATGGTGATGGTTTATGGGAGGCCTATTTGAAAATCTGTAAAGAAATAGATGAAGCAAGTGATAAAGAAGATCTTATTGAATAAGGGCATCAAGAGACCATTTGTCTCCAAAATGAAGAGATCATTGGGGAAAGTCTGACACAATGATGTATGTAATCTTGTCAGGATAGGGAATGGAAACTTTACCTCGAAAGTATCAAGGAAGACACTATGACTTGTTTTAATGTGTTATCTCAATAAGAAAACAGTGGTGAAAAGTGTTATCTTACAAAGGGTGATAGGGTTATGATTGATACAAAATAAGAAATTTCTAGCCATGTGGATAAAGAATTGGAAGGCATCATAGTAGGGAGCAGTGGAGAAGAATCTTCTCATATTTCCATTGAGAATCAATAAACAATTAAAAATCAAAGGGACAAAGAAAGCATTATTAACAATCATATTCAGGGACCCACCCTCCCACATCCATATGAAAGTACATATCCAAGAACCTACATTCCTTTTCGATAATCAAACTTCCATGATACATCTTATAGTGATTTGAAAGGGGACAACTTGGTGAGTCATTTTTCACCATATAGGGAACATGATTGCCCAGAGATTGAAAGTATTGATGCAATCCTTTAGGTTGAAAGATGCTAATTGGATACAAGATACTATCATTTTGACGATGATCCCATCTATGATACAGAGAATGATGAGAATGAGATTGCATAATTTTGTCCATATGGGTGACCAAATTTCTCCATGATACAGGAACAACTACATTTACATGTGCATAAAGGGGATTTCCACACTCGCGATACAACAAAAATTATTTAGTCATGGAGATCCTTAATCTATATCTCTAAAGTGTATAAAGATCCATTTGAAAACAAGAGTTTGAGGGTCACAGTGGTAGGCAGGCTGCAATATGTTCAGTTTCAGACTCATTTCATGAGATTTCAACCTCATACACTGAAGTAGCCATCCATAACTCACAAGTTCACATGCTCTTATAGTTTCCATGGTTTTTCTCACCATTTGTTTATGAATGTGACTAGATACATCCAGGAAGGGTAGTAGCCTTTATGCAGGTCTCAACTAGAGCCACCATCAAAGCCCCTTTTACTTGAAAGTTTGATGAGTAGAGTCGATGAATGGTGCAATACTAAGATACGAATGATAATTACATCAGCCCTGTTGACTTCTAGGTAAAATAAGCTTGTAGTAGCTCCAGTGAACCATGGTGTTTCTTCGATTTTCTCCTATATTATGAGGATTCCATCATAGATCTGGGCCAAGATATGAATGAAGTTTCGATGTATGCTTTCTACATGTTTGACATTTCATTATTTTTCTTAGCAACCAAGCACAAAGGTAAAATCCAAGGTAATGATGAATTTTTGTGTTGGTTGCATTGGTTATATGATTTTACTTAACATGTTTTATTTCCTTGATTAGAGTAGGTAGGATGAATAATCTCTCTATTGTTATTTCCTTTCAGTTTTGCTTTAATTTTATTTCTTAGATTAGATTCATTTTGGTTTGGTTTATTTATGTTTTATAGGAAGGGATAAGATCTTGTGTCCCACTCCCTCTCCTATCATTTAATTTTATTTGTGAGATTTTTTCATGGATATAGGTTGAGATGATGGGTTTCTCACATCCTCCCAAGAAGAGCATGTGTCCCGCAGTTGGGTCCATTTGTTACGTCCTGGAGAGATACCCTATGATTTTTCAATTGGATACACCATTGTAAGCCCAAGAATATGTAAGTTAAATCTGTGTAGGCCATGTGGACGATATTGTGTTATGGACTTCTAGACCTTGGAGGTCCCATGCTCGGTCCTTCTAGTCCCCATTCTCATCACCTTTGATTTTGTATGGGATTGGAGGTCTTGTTGTGGATCTATTAGGACACAAGGTTTTATGAATCCATTGATTTGTATTATATGGGTTATCACACTTTGTAGGGGTGATCGCACTTTGTAGGGATAATCTACCCATGGTCTTGCACACCTATGTCATTCCCCACATGGTAATGTGTCTAGAGTTTGTATGCATCTCTTGGCCTTGGTTCATTTATCACTTTACAATTCTCAACATGGAAATCTCACAATTCACAACATCTCACATTTCCCGAGGCAACATATGTATCCCGAGGAATTGATTACGCGAGTGTTCTCTTCTTGATCACATATCTGTGGTTGATGGATGCTAGTCCCTTGTATCACGATTCCATGCACATCTTATGAGGGTTAGATCATGACATCTATATATTATGTGGCCAATGGGGCGGTTATATCGGACTTATCTGCTAAGTCTTAAAAGGGGTCACCCCATTTAATCACGTCTAGGAAATATTATTCTAAGGAAGGGGCCACCCCCGTTTTACACTTACATCATGGAAAAAAGACAAAGGCTAATATTATATCGTAAGAGGATCGTGTTATATAAATTTGTAATACATCATGAGGAGAAATTAAAGGGGCAACCCCCTTTACACATACACTATGGTAAAAAAGAAAAATATGGGGGTGCATTTTGCTATAGAAGAGAAAATATTAAAATGGACCTAGCTCCAAGCAAGATTGACTCTTCTAAAATATGCCCTATTAGAGAGTCGTGGGATTAAAAGAAAGTCCCAAGAACTTAAAGAGACCTACCAATCAAAAGGATCCACCATCTTACATCACCATATGAAGAAGTCGTGGCAATTAATTAAATCAAAGCGGCCCCACTCAAATAAGCCATGGAAACAGCCAAGCGAATCAATGGAAAATTAATTAAATGTATCCCTCTCAAAGTCAATCATGAAGCTTCTCCAAACTATGAGCAATCTAAGTGGACCGTTGGACAGATAGATAAGTTGTGGTGCCAATTAAGTAATTAGGTATCTTTTAAAGTTGGTCGTGGTAATTAATGTAAATTGATTGGTCAAAAAATTTGATTAGTGCTCTCCCCACAATAAATAGAACCTATCCTAGCCGGTCTGGTCATAGCCATTGGGAAAATATGGGGATGTTGGATCACACAAATCCCAACCCAAATTAATTGTGACCTTTTCAAACGCAAGAATCGGCCCCTGCTATTTGAATCTAGCCCACATGCATAGTCGTTGGCTCTCCAAGCGAATGGTGGGTCAAAGTAACATGGTCAATACAAATTGTTTGCACTCATGTAAAGTGAATCAACGCCCAATCAAGCTAGATGTTTCCTCTTACATATAATTCTCCCCCTAATGGGAATAATTTTTTTGTAAAAAGTGTTTTTCATTGAAAATGACTTAGTCTCCAACCATTGTGGATGACAAGTTAAACATATAGTTTTTAATTGGGAGAGGGAAACTAGTCGTTGCAAAGAGAGTCTATAAAAAGTTAGTCCCTCCTCCCAATTATGTTGTTGATAAATTGTGAGATCATAATGTCATATTATTAAAATTTTATTTGCTAGCACATTGTTGGTTGATTCTTCTATGTTTCTCTTTCTTGGTTAAGGGGATATTGTGCTTGATAGAATATTGATTGTGATTGTTTCATTTATTTAAAAGATAAAGTGGGTCGATCCATTGAGGGGTTACACAATCACGTGGAAGAAGGGACTTTGGACTCCTTGTCTCGTCATCTTCTTTTATTGGTGTCTAGTGATTCAAACCCTAAGGGTGGACAAAATCTTGTCAGGCGTATCTTCACCTAGGGAAAGATATCACTTGCATCAAAGTTGATCCATTGGTTGGAAACCATCTCCATTGGGATATTTCTTAGCAATATTCAATAGATATTTAACTATTCTATACAAGAATTGGGGGCGATTAGTCTTGTCGACTCCAAACTCAATCTCGTCCAAATACCGAAGTTGACTTAGGAGGGGTTATGATTGCAATCCGTCATGTTAGAGGTAGAATAAAAAGAGAAGGTAATCCTCACATACTTCAACCATCATTATTTTCCAAAATCTCTTTCATTTTCTGTTTTATAAAACCGTAAAAATACAAAAATATTTTACCCAAGCTTGCATTAAAATTTACATCTTTCTAGTTAGCAGATCTTGGGGATTTTTCCATAGAGGATTCATCTTTACCCCAAGACAATCTACCCTTTGTTTTTCTATAATACATTGTATATTTCATAAGGGGATTTTGAGGAATTTTGCAGATCTATACATTGTAACAACGAAACATACATTGAATCTACCAAATTCCTCCCTCATACGGGGAGTCCAAGTAAGTATATAACTCAAGAAACCCTTGTATTGTTTCCAAATTTGTTTTCCAAGGTGATATCATTTTATTTTATTTTTTATTTTTATTTTATTTTGTAGGGGGGGGGGAGTATATATATATACAAACTTCCATCCAAATCAAAGAAATTTGTTGGCTGGAATATTTTCTAGGTTTTAACCCTAGGGGGATTTGAACCCCAAATATGCATAGTGATGTATATCTTGCTATAAATTACAATTTTTTTGCATATATGAAGCTTTGAGCATATTAAATCATTAGTACCTTGATTCCCCAATTTCTTATCTCACAGATCCAGTGATCTAAGGTGCTTAGCACTTGTAAGAGGCCTCCAAAAGGTCATTTTTCTTGTTATTTTGTGCTCTCTTTACACATTTTGTAGATATAAACTCAAGACATCAAAGGATAAGTTAATAACAACAACATTAGCAAGAGNATCCAGTGATCTAAGGTGCTTAGCACTTGTAAGAGGCCTCCAAAAGGTCATTTTTCTTGTTATTTTGTGCTCTCTTTACACATTTTGTAGATATAAACTCAAGACATCAAAGGATAAGTTAATAACAACAACATTAGCAAGAGTAATAGCAAGGATTTGATCCAATAAATTGGTAAGGGATTTTCACCGCTCTTTTGCACTATTTTATTGATTTATCTCACACCTTTAGAGTAGGGTTTGTCAATTGATATGCATTATTTAGGTTTTCTATATATCATTACAAATCAAATATCTTAAATAATTAACTCCTACCTTCGTATCATTATTTTTTGAGGCTCTGCTCTATTTAATTTTGAATGAAATTGTTGTGTTAGGGAAGCCTCCCAAAGTCCTTTAGCGTAGGAGTTGGTCTTGAACAAGGAAGGATTTGTGTCGCAATGACACTGGGCACTTTGTTGGAAAATTAGGTGTCATTGATGTCAACCTTAGAAGAATCCCTAAATTAAATCCTAGAATCCCCTAAAAGTGATGATGATGTGTCCACTTGAAGAAGCCTTGAAGAGCCTTGATGGAGCCTTGACATAAGTGTATATAACTCCAAAGTGGTCATGTTATGGCATATCTTTTAAGCATGGACCTCATGGGATGAGATAAAATGTGGTTTTTTCCACATGCCCACTTGGAGTTGTCCACAAATGGAGCCTTTAAGAAGCCCTATGTTGATGTTTTGTAGTAGCACGATGTATTCCCTACTGGACAACTTTTCTTAGAGAATAAGATTCCAAGAAGTCAAAGGAAGACCATTGAATAGTTGAGGAAAACCTTGGAAGATAAGTTGTCCCACATGAACATAATAAAGTGGAAATAGAATTTCCAGAAAGAGAAGTCTTCCCATAGGAAAATAATAAATTGGAAATAGAATTTCCAAGAATAGAAGTTGGCCCACGGGAAAATAATAAAGTGGAAATAGAATTTCCAGGAAGAGAATTCGGCCCCAACTAAGTGATTGAACTAGTATAAATAAAGGTGATGCCTTGCTCATTTTAACACACACCCACTCATCTCATCATCTCAACTAAGAAGGAAAAGGAGGCACAAGTATGATCCAACCCTAGGAGACACAACTCTTGGTGGTTTCTCTTGTGTGCTACCTCTAGAAGAGTTGCACTAGGGTTGTGACACAGTTGTCTACTCTCGCTAGGGTTTGACAAGGAGAAGAGATGCATTATTGTTATCAAGGTTTCTTCATTATTGGTTTTTCTCTTGTGAATAGAGCTTGTTCATGGTTGTATTGTATTATCAGAAAGATTCCCTCTAAGAAAAGTTAGTTGGGTTTTTCCCCGAGTTTGGGGTTTTCCCTGGATAAATCTTTGTGTTTTGTTGTTCTTTTCTATCTACTTCTAGATCCTATTTATATTTTAGTATATGATTGTTGAATGTTAAAAGAAGATAAAAAACTCTGGTAAATATATTGCTACTAAAAATTTAAGAAATTCTAACATGGTATCAGAGCTGAGGGTTGAAGCCAAATGACCTAGCACAGGACACCAACAAGATCAAATATTTCCATCCGTTGGGGTTTTCTAGGGCCAATGTTCAGGAGAAAATTGTACTAGGAAAATTTCCTAGCCTAGCACACCTCTTGGTGATCTCAGATTACAACTTGGTGAAAGTTGAAATTTCTCACTATAGTTACAACTATAGTTGCCAATTACAGTTGTAATTGAAGTTGCAATTGCAGTTGTTAGTTACAGTTGCAATTGCAGTTTCCAGTTACAGCTGCAATTAGAAATTGCAGTTCCAATTGTCAATTATAGTTGTAGTTGCAGTTGTAGTTTACAGTCGCTAGTTGCAGTTGCAGTTTCCAGCTGCACAAACGTTGATATTAGAAGACAAGTTGGATGGTGCTACAAATTTTAGAGATCTAGTGCACTCGAAGGAAGCTCAAGAGTTAGAGGAAGTAGTGATGATGTCTCCTACAGTATATGACAACTCGAAATCAAATAGAATAGTAAAAATAAGACTCTAGGTTTGCATATCAGTACTAATGATGCACTTATATTTACAAGATGAAATTGATCTCTTCTAGGAGATGTTCTTGGTTGTTTTCTTTGCCCCAGGAAGGTTACCTTGTAAATTCCATGGAAGTTACCATGGAGATGTTCTTGTTTTGTTCTGAGTAGGTTACCATGGAGGAATAATCGGTCACAACACTAGAAAAATTTTTTCTTGTTTCTTGTTCTTGTATTTTTGTTTTGGCTCTTGTCCCAAGCAGGTTACAGGTGATAGCTTTGAAAGGGAGCTATAGTGATGATTGCTCTTGTTCATGTTCTTGTCCCAGGAAGATTAAAGGTGATAGCTCTGAGAGGGAGGTATAGTGATGGTTGCAAGAGGAAACATATTAGATGGTCTATGGTTTGATACATGGAGTAGACTATCCAGACATGGAGTTGTATACATGACAATATACATTCATATACCAAAGGAAAAAAGGACGACGTTAGAACCTTCTGGAAAGAAGGATATTTTTGTGGGATATAGATTATTCCACACAGAGGTTGATAATGAGAAGCAGAAGGCTTTGTAGGATGACCGTACAGTTCATTTGATCACTCTTCAGATCGTCAGGAAGCGTTAGTAGAGCCATAAGGGCTAGTGGATCTACCTAGAGACGCAGTAGTGACTAGGTAGAGGCCAATATGGCTTCGTGATACTTTGCAGGATGAAATGAGACATGTTGTTCTTTGTGATACTCAGAGTTTCTCGAGTTACATAGAGTCACAGTTGTGAGGAGGAGCAGGTAGCTCCATCATTGGTGAGGAAGATGCCACACCAAGTACCAACTCAAAGGGAGTCAGCACTTGGGATCCAGTAGGGAGGATCATTCCCTCCAGGATAGTTCATAGGAGATCAGACTTTAGAGGAAGTCAGCAAATTTAGAGGGAGTATATGGCTCCGAAGATTGTATAGACTCATAGGGATTCAAGCTTCAAAGAGAGAAAGACACCACACAATGTTTCCAGCTATGTGGCACTAGTGAGTAAGATTATTGATTCAGAACCTTCCACTTAATATGAGGAAGTTGTAAAGAACCAAGTATGGAAGGATGCTATGATGGAAGAGTACCAATCCATAATGAAGAATGATGTGTGGGAAGTGGTTGCAATACTAGAAGGGAAGTCAGTAGTGACTTCCAAGTGGATATACAAGATCAAGCATGTTGTATATGGCAGCATAGAGAAGTACAAAGCTAAATTCATGGCTTGAGGATTCTACCAGAAAGAGGGAGAAGATTATGATGAAACATTTACTCCAGTATCCAGGTACACTTCTAGTAGATCTATTATTTATATTGCTTCTATTATGGGCTGGAAATTACACCAGATGGATGTAAAGACTGTTTTCTTAAATGGTGTAACCGAAGAATAAGTGTACATAGAGCATCCATAAGGTTTTGTAATATATGGGAAGGAATCCCATGTTTGTAAATTGAAGAAATATTTGTATGGGCTTAAGAAGGCACCCACGGCATGGTATGCCAAAATAAACAGTTATTTGATGAGCTTTGGGTTTACTAAGAGCGATGCATATCCCAACCTTTACTATAAGGTTGAATATGGTTGCCCCTTGATATTGGTACTATATGTGGATGAATTGTTTCTTACATGGGATGAGAAGCTCATAGATGGGTGCATGAGGGAGCTCACATCAAAGTTTGAAATGAAGGATCTGAGTTTGATGCACTATTTCTTGGGATTAGAAATGTGGCAGAGACCAGATGAGATCTTCCTTAGCCAAGGAAGGTATACAGTCGAGATACTACAGAGATTCGAGATGATGGACTACAATTCCATGGCCATGCCTATGATTACGAATCTGAAGCTCTTGAGTGATTCTTCTTCATATTTGGTTGATCCCACCATGTACATATAGTTGATCAGATCCTTGATGTACCTGGTTAACACCAGGCCGGATATATGATTTGTAGTGAACACTTTGAGTCAGTACATGGTTGAGCCTAGACATGTACATTTGGTAGCAGCAAAGTATGTATTTAGGTACCTACATGGTACAGTTGGATATGGACTCAGATATGTATTAGACGATGAATTAAAGTTGCAAGGTTATATAGAATTTGACTGGGTGAGGATTGCGGTGGACCGAAAAAACACATCATGATGTTGCCTCAGTTTGGGATCATGTATGATCTCATGGTTGAGCAGAAAACTATCACTAGTGGCACTCAGTACAGCAAAGGTGGAATATATAGCAACCAGTGTTGCAAGTTGTGAAGCAGTGTGCCTTCGAAAGTTGCTTATAGGGTTATTTTATCTAGAGTTGGATCCAACTTTCATATATTGTGATAATAAAAGTTGTGTGAAGCTTTCAGAGAATCCAATATTTCACGAGAAGTCAAATCATATAGAGATCAAATACCATTTCATCTGAGACATGGTGTAGAAAGGAGTATTTGAACTCCAGTACATATCCACAAGTGAGAAAATAGCAGAAATTCTCACCAAGCCTTTTCCTAGAGTGAAGTACGAGTACTTCAGAGACAAGCTTAGCGTGATGGAGAAAGTCCACCCTCATTGAGAGGGAATTGTGATGTTTTTCCTACAGCGGGTAGATACTCTCCCTTTGGCCAAGGGATTCCTAGATAAATCATGTGAAGTGGTTGAGGGAGTGATGAGTAGCATGGTACAAATATTTCCTAAGCAATTTGAAGTGTCTAGGTGTGATTGGGACTTGTAGCGTGGTATTTATTATACCATGTGAAGTGGCTAGATGTGATTGGGACCATGGCGTAGCCTTGCCTAATCCATGTGAAGTGACTAGGTGTGAATGAGGCTATGGTTGTATTATTTCCCATACCATGTGAAGTGGATGGGTGTGATTGGGACTAATGGAGAGGAGAAACATCATAGATACTTACAAAATAGTATTGAGACTGCGGTGGTAGTATTCCCAATGCCATGTGAAGTGGATGGGTGTGATTGGGACTACTAGAGGAGAACATCATGGAAGAATACCTCACTCACTAAGAGGGAGTGTTGATGTTTTGAAGCAGTAGGAGGTATTCCTTCCTAGACAAATTTTCTTAGAGAAGAATATTCCAAGAAGTCAAAGGAAGACCATTGAATAGTTGAAGAACACCCCATAATAGAAGTCATCCCACAAGAAAATAATAAAGTGGAAATAGAATTTTCGGGAAGAGAAGTCTGCCCACAAGAAAATAATAAAGTGGAAATAGAATTTCCAAGAAAAGAAGTCAACCCATGGGAAAATAATAAAGTGGAAATAGAATTTCCAAGAAGAGAATTTGGCCTCAACTAAGTGATTGAACTAGTATAAATAAAGGTGACACCTTGCTCATTTGAACACACACTCACTCATCTCATCATCTCAGCTAAGAAGGAAAAGGAAGCACAAGTATGAGGCAACCCTAGGAGATGCAATTCTTGGTGGTTCTTGGTGGTTCTTGGTGGTTTCTCTTGTTCTCTACCTCTAGAAGAGTTGCACTAGTGTTGTGACACAATTGTCTACCCTCACTAGGGTTTGACAAGGAGAAGATATATGTTCTTGTTATCAGGGTTTCTTCATTACTAGTTTTTCTCTTGTGAATAGAGCTTGTTCATGGTTGTATTGTATTATCAAAAAGATTATCTCTAATAAAAGTTGATTGGGTTTTTCCCTGAGTTTGGGGTTTGTTGGCCCTTGACCCAGTTTTGAGGATCCTTGGTCACATTTGACCTATTTTTGGGACTTCGACAGGATTTCGAAGGCAGAGCGCAAGACGAAGCAGAGACCGTGGGATCTCGGCCCATTTTAGGGCCCTTTTTAGGATTCGGGATTATGTAGCGGGTATGGGGATGTCGGCTCATGGGTTTACCCATGCTTAGGCCTATTTTGTAATGTATAAATAAGTATCTAGGCAATGTAAGAAGTAGACCTAGTAGGCCAGTGTGCTAAGTGTTGAAATTCGATATGTGTGATCGAAAGTGCGAAGTGTTGAGTAGAGATTGATTTTGTGCATATTGTATGAGGCTTGTAGAGCTCAGTGCAAGCGAGTGTAATATATTGAGAAGAGGCTTAGTGTTGTAACCTAGCCCGAGGAAGGAGGATCTAGCGAGGTGCACAGATCTATTTTCCTCTGTAGAGTAGGGTTTTTGTGGCTTTGTGCATGTAACTGATTGAAGAATCTAATAAATAAGCTGAAGAGTTGGTGGATGTAGCCCTAGGGTGGGGGTGAACCACGTACATGTTGTGTTTCTCTGCTTTGTGTGATGTGTTGATGTGTTTATATGTTAATTTTCTTAGTGCTTTGATATAGATGAATGGTATATAGATATGTTAATGCTATGTGCTTAATAGTATGGATCTGGCCTATGTGGATGTGCTTAGTGCTTGAATATAGTAGATCTAGTTAAATACTGCAATGCTCTATAATTAGGGATTAAATGCATTGTAAACTAAGACTAGATATTGATGAACTATAACTACTAAGTGCCATGTAAGGTGTTACAGTCACAGATCTATGTCCCAGCTAAGGTTGCAGACACTGGAATCCTGCAACCACCCCTGCCTCTACCTCGGGTGAGACTTCATCTACTTCGCAGGTGTTTTCGAAAGGGTCAGTAGTTAGGGTTTTGTTGGTGCGTTGTTTTAGCATTCAACCTTGGGTATGCCCCTATGCCAACAAATGGTTCTGTTGCTGGGAGTGAAACTGTGATTGCTGGGAACTAATGAAAGATAAGCTTTGTGTGAAGATCCGACCTAAAATTGTGAAATATTTGTGCGTAGATATATCGCTCTAGTGCGCAGTATTCTACTCGATCTATGAAGCTCTATGCTAAGAAAAGAAGTCAGATCTGAAGAAAAGAGGTAAGATTTGAAAGCTTTGTGCTCTGAGAAAGGTAAAAGTGAGAATTTTTTCTTAAAGAGGTAAGATTTGCAAGCTTTGTGCCCTAATAAAGGTAAGAATAGTGAAACATTTTAGATCTGGAAGCTTTGTGCTCTGCTGAAGATAAGATTAGTGGCATTTTTTATTTTTTTTCTAAAGTATGGATCTAGGTATGTTTGATAAGATTTGTCCTAGCTTGAAAACTAGGGCACTGATAGATGAAACAAGATTTGATATGAGTAGATATGATAAGAATAGTGAAAGATATGTTATACCTATGAGTAGAGAGAATGTTTGGACTAACAAATGGATGTAGGATCCTGGAAAGAATTTTTTGCAGGTTAGCTACTATGATCCTAGTGCGCAGTACAGGAAAGTTTGGGGATCATTTTAAAAAAAATGAGGATTAACCCTTTGTTACAGTTGCAGACAACCGGGACATCTGGCTAAGGAATGCCCTGGTAGAAGATCTAGTTGTCTTTGCTATAGAGTTATATACCATGATGTATTGGATTTCCCTAAAATGATTGCTAAAGTTGAAAGAATGAATATGAACCAAGAAAAACCTAAGGCAGATCCAGAAACTGAGATTATGAGAGAACCCCAGAAAGAATCAAATAAAGTATTGCTACAGATGAAAGAAACCTTGAATGACCACTGAAATATCATCTTATCAGAGATCTTCGAAGAAAATGAGTGCATTGAAGCAAGAATAGGAGACTTCAACATTGGCTATGTTCTGGATGAGGAAACACAGGTGAATATCATGATAGAAAGAACTTGGGAACTTTTAGGGGAGCCTGTTATGATTCCCTCATTGGGAGGAATAGGATTATTCAGAGGTAAACTAATAACCCTATGTGGAAGACTTACCCAGATATCTTTGAGTGCTCATGGAACTTCGACAGAGGAAGATTTTGAGGTTTTTAAATTTATTGAGAACAGTGCCCCATTTGCTATGTTACTAGGAAAACCTTGGATTGAAAGAGATCAGACCAAAAGGAAGGAAGAAGAAGTATTAGAGCAGAAGAAGCAAGAGTTGAAAGATTTCATGACTAGGAGGATCGCACAGTTGATTGAAGAATAGAAGAACAAATTGAAGCTACTTAGGACCAAAGACTTGGATGTCGAAGTTGCAAGAACAAAAGAAGATTTGCAAAAGACTGAAGTACCTATCCTAGATAGAGAAGAAGTATTACCCTTGAATCTTAGGAAAGAATCTCAATAGCGCGAAGTTACTATGCCAACAGGATATAAGAATTAGAATGAAAAGAGGAATAATGAGATGAAGCTCACCGGAAAGAAGGCTTGAAAGATGAGCAAGAAGAGAGAAAATATCGAAAAGTTACAGAAGGTTCCAGAGGGAACTTCGCAAAGGGAAAATTTACAAAATAGGAACTTTGTCGGGATATCAAAACAACGTCACATGGAACTTCGCCATAGCGAAGCAATATAGCCGTTGGGAATAGTATAACCTTTAGACCGATACCCTGAACGAGTTTAAAGTCATTTGTGGTCAGAAAGATCGCCACTAGACCATTGGGACCGCATTGTAATGGACAAAACTGAATTAATGAAGGTCTCTTGTTTGTTGGAAAGATCTGTTACATTATCATCTACTTCATCATAGCATCCCTAAACGACGCCTCACATGAAATCATGGAGAAACAAGAAGCCAAGCAAGAGGAAATGTACGACAGAATGGAGGTCGAACTTCGAGGGGTACAGCAGGCCCTTCAGACCAGTCGTGTAGTATCCACTGCACCCCTGCCATCGAGAGAACCAAAGTTGGGAGATGATCCAGCCCAACTCTGCCGACTAGCAAATGCAACCAAGGCTTGCCTTCATCGAGCACAAGAAGAAACAGAGCAAGCCACCCAGTCCTTGAATAAAGTGCAAGGAGTACTCGTAGAACAACGTCGAGTTGCAGAGCAGGAGAAGGTTTCTCTCCAAGCAAAATTGGAAGAGGAGAAAACACAGATGCAGCAAGAAAAGGAACAGTTGCTCGCAAATCAACTCGAAGTGAAAGAATCAATCAACAGATCACTTCGCTCTGTGACAAGCTTAGAACCACAGGCAGAAGACCGAGTCACGCATCAAGTAGAGCAGCTCGCGGAAGTTATCCAGCATCTACAGCAAAGAATAACAGACTTAGAGCTCTGTACAATGCCCGACACTCTGCAGGATGTAAGGGATCAAAGAGTTGCAACTTCTCATGGCACAGTTGAGAGAATAAAGGAACTTTCCATGGAATGCAAGAAATTGAGTGATCACAGTGCCCAGACGTATGAGCGACTCACTGAGAATCCATAACTGAAGACACTGGAGTCACAACTCCAAGAGGTGAAGTATCAAGCAGAAATAATACAGGCGTAGTTGAAGCCCTTGTCAGTTGTTGAAAGAATGAAGCAATCCCAAGAACAGCACAGTGCTCAACAGTAGTTCCACACCATTTAGAGCAGAGTCATGGAAGTGACTCAAAGGCTCCAACCTATACAGGATGAGGCTTGCCAACAATTCACAAAGATCGAATGCCAAGGAGAAAAACTGGAGCAAGTCGTCACTGAAGCAGAACAGCACCTAGAGGAACCTGTTAATGAAGTTGTTATCCAAGAGTTCACTGAACAGGAGGTCATGGCATAGCAGCAAGTTGAATCATCTCGAGCTAAGATCGAGGTTTTTGAGGCAAAATTATCCAGATCAGAGTGACTCGGGACGAGTCATGGGTGAGTGTTCGTGGGTTGTTGTCCCTTGACCAATTTTTGAGGATCCTTGGTCATGTTTGACCTATTTTTGGGACTTCGACAGGCTGTCAAAGGCGGAGCATAATACAAAGCAGAGATTGCGGGATCTCAAACCCTTTTAGGGCCCTTTTTGGGATTCGGGATTATGTAATGGGTATGGGGATGTCGGCCCATGGGTTTACCCATGCTTAGGCCTATTTTGTAATGTATAAATAAGTAGCTAGGCGATGTAAGAAGTAAACCTAGTAGGCTAGTGTGTTAAGTGTTGAAGTTCGATCTGTGTGATTGAAAGTGCTAAGTGTTGAGTAGAGATTGCTTTTGTGCATACTGTATGAGGTTTGTAGAGCTCAGTTCAAGCGAGTGTAAGAGATTGAGAAGAGGCTTAGTGATGTAACCCAACCCGAGGAAGGAGGATCTAATGAGGTGTGTAGATCTCATGTCCTCTGTGGAGTAGGGTTTTTGTGGCTTTGTGCATGTAACTGATTGAAGAAGCTAATAAATAAGACGAATATTTGGTGGACGTAGCCCCAGGGTGGGGGTGAACCATGTACATGTTGTGTTTCTCTACTTTGTGCGATGTGTTGATGTGTTTATATGTTAATTTTCTTAGTTCTTCGATATAGATGAATGGTAGATAGATATGTTAATGATATGTGCTTAATAGTATGGATCTGGCCTATGTGGATGTGCTTAGTGCTTGATATAGTATATCTAGTTAAATACTACAATGCTCTGTAATTAGGGTTTAACTGCGCTGTAAACTAAGACTGGATATTGATGAACTATAACTGCTAAGTTCCCTGTAAGGTGTTACAGTCACATATATGTGTCCCAACTAAGGTTGCAAACATTGGAGTCTTGCAACCACCCCTGCCTCTACCTCAGGTGAGACTTCATCTACTTCTCAGGTGTTGTTGAAAGGGTCGGTAGTTAGGGTTTTGTTGGTGAGTTGTCATAGTGTTGAACCTTGGGTCTGCACCTATGCCAACAAGGTTTTCCCAAGATAAATATTTGTGTCTTGTTGTGCTTGTCTATCTAGTTCTAGATCCTTATTATATTTCCAGTATATGATTGTTGAATGTTAAAAGAAGATCAAAATACTCTAGTAAATCTATTGCTACCGAAAATTTAAGAAATTCTAACAGCCTAAAACCAAGAGAAGAAGCCCCTGAAGCCAAGAGAATAATCCCCTAAAGTAAAGTAAAGAAGCCACTAAGGTTGTCCATCCTTAAGGAAAAGGTGCAACCCAAAAGTTGTGACCCTTGGTCACACCCCCTCATGTGGAGAAGACGTGTATAAATAAGAGGAGCCTCATTTGGCATTTGAATCACACCAATTCGACCTACCCAAGGAAAAGGATCGAATTTCAGCCTAGAGGAGTGAATTTCCAAGGGAAGATGAAGTGAAGACGGGTAAAATTCCAAGGGAAGATGAAGTCGTGTGATGATTAGTTCTAGGGTTTTCTTTGAAGGTCATCTTGGAATTTTCAATATAATTTATTTTCTATAATGATCCAAATAGCCAAACTTCAAGGTGTTTTAGAAGATAAAGAAAAGAATATTGGGTACAAATTTTAGGTCTTGACTCATTACAAGTTTAGAGTTATACTCATTGGAAATTGAGGTTTTTTAAACTAGGGTTTTCTTCTTCAAAATGAATCATCTTTCCATTTTCACTATAATTTTTTTTGGGGATGATTCAAGAAGGAAAACTTGGAGAAATTTCATATAAGATATAGAAGAATATTGGGTGAAAGTTTTAGATCATGATTCATTACAGGTATGGATTTATACTTGTTGGAATTTAGGGTTTGTGACTAATCCATAAACTAGTCCCAAATAGGTGTTCAAGATAAAATGGTTATATCTGAAGCTTGGTAGGTCCAATTTCAATTCCACTTGTTGCATTAGAAGGAGAATAGATCCTAATAGTTGAGGTCCAAGTTTTAGAATCAAAAATAGAAAATTGAGCTCATGGCAAATCTTACAAGTTTGCATATTTGAGGTACAGTTCTAAACAATTTTGTATGCATATTTAAGAAGTGATTGTGGGATTGTATTTGAAGATTGATTTGATCATGTATCATCATTTAAAATATTACAAGGGGATTGGTGTCTCCTTTTAGTAGGTGCTGGAAAACTCAGAGAGTGGGTGCTTCCTTCAAGTTGGTGCTTGTAAAATCTTGAAACTACTTAAGAAAATTTTATGTGGTATTCTCCTAGTTGAGTTTCCACGTAAAAATCGGTGTGCAATGTGTATGATTTTATGTGATTATGAATGAAATGATTAATGGTTGATGTTTATGTAGTGATTGAAGGTTAAAATTGTTGAAATAACTCTATATTGTTTCACCCCCCCTTCTCAGTATTATTGAATATTCTAACAATTGGTATCAGATCAGGTTCCTTTGGGAACGGTCTAACCACTGGAAGGAAGATCATGGATAAGCAAGGAGAATTTACCAAAAATGGAACACCATTGTTCGATGAGAAAAATTATTCTTTTTGGAGCATAATAATGAGAGCATTTTTGTAGGCACAGGAATTTGACTTTTGGAAAGATGTAGTAAATGGATACACTACACCAGCGTCTCCCCCAACAGATAATGCTAGGGAAAATCTCAGTGAATACAATTCAAAGGCTATAAATGTCATTTTAAGTGGTCTAATAGGTTCAAAATTTGTTAAGGTTGTGCTTTGTTATTCTGAAAAGGAAATGTGAGACAAGCTCAAGAATTTTTATGAAGGAGATGCTAAATTCAAAGGGGTCAAGCTTCATACTTACAGAGGACAATTTTAACATCTGAGAATGAAGGAAGATGAAGATATTGGAGCTTATTTTCTCCGAGTTGATGAAATTGTGAATACTATAAGAGCACTGGGAGAAAAGATTGAAAATTTAGTTATTGTCTAAAATATATTGAGATCTCTCCCAATGATATTTGACCCTAAAATAACATCTCTAGAAGAAAGACAAGATTTGGCTACACTGAGCATGGATGAATTGCATGGAATACTTACAACATATGAAATGAGAATAGAACAGGAAAATCCATCAAGAAGGGAAACAACTTTAAAAGCCTCCAAGAAGACAAGAAAGAACAAGCCAAGGTCAAAACCCTACCCCAACAATAGTGATGATTCAGACAATGAAGAAGAAGCCAACTTTGTGAGAAATTTGAAAAGAGGAACTGAAAAGTAGAAAGGTAAGTTTCCTTTCAAATGATTTAATTGTGGTAGAGTTGGTCATTTTTCTTCCAAATGTTCTTATGCAAGGGGTTCAAATACTGACGTTGAAGAAGTTCCTAAGAAAGAAAAGAAATATCATAAAAGAGACAAGGAAAAATATAAAGGAAAAATTTTGAAAAAGAAAAGCCTCTATTCAAAAGACGATCGTTCCTCATCCGATGAAGATGATGATAGTGACAGTGACTCAAGAAGATTACTCTTCATGGCATTAGAGACTCAAGAGGAAACTGCTGAAAATAATGAAGGAGACTATGAAGAAGAAGGAGAAGTGAATCTTGAAGAAAAATTGATCGGTTCCTTAAGTGATATAAGAATAGAAAGGAAGAAAAAAAAGCCTCTCAAAGAAGAGTTAAGTAAATTGGAGGAAGGCTTTAAAAACCTAGAAATTTTTTTGAAGAAGCCAAGAAGAATATCGTAGATCTAAGAATTCATTTGGAAGAATCCAAAGTGATTGAAGAAACACTCAAGAGACCATCGGAAGAAAAGAAGAAAATAATAGAGAATCTATAAGTTGAAATAGCCTCACTAAGAAAGGAACTACAAAAGGACATCCAACTAAATTTTAGCAATAGCACCAAAATAATGGATGAAATCATATGCAATCAAAAACCATTATATGACAAATATGGACTTGGATACAAATAAAATAACATCGATGAGGGTTCAATCTCTATGATGACAGGAAATGAAGCAGAGAAAAGAAGTTATGCAGATACTATCAAGGGTTCCATCAAGAAAGAAGAATGCAAGCCTCTAAAGAAGGACATACATAAACCAAAAATAAAGAAGAATCAAGAAGAATATTGTTCATTCAGAGGAACATGGAATCAACAACCAACAATGAATAATACCCAAGAAGAAGATCATGATTTCAGAAGAAAAACACCAACTAGAAGACCACCCACACCCAGGTACCAAAATCTTTTTCGTGACTTGTGTTAGTCTTGCAATAATTTTGGGCATAAATCCATAAATTGTAGAGCCTATGTAAAGGGTAGAAACACCTAGAACAGAAGTAGCTATGAAAATCCCAAGAATCATTATGAAGGAAATTATCCCAGAAAGCCTCATGAGGCGTTTAACGGAAATTATAATAGTTTTGGTGCTCTAGGTTATGAAATCGAATGCTACTAATGTAACAATTTTGGACACATAGTCAGAAATTGCAAAAGTGATTTGATAGTTTATTCAAGGGAAAATAGGCATGTTCCTTTAAATCATATAGGGGAACAACGAAGAACTTGGAAAAGGAAGCAAGAAGATTTGAATGTTGAGGAATGTGGGTTTGCCTTACAAGCCCAAAATAAAACAATCCATTTGTATATTGACAGTGGATGCTCAAAGCATATGACTAGAGACAAAAACAGATTCGTAACATCAAAGAAATAAAAGAGGGGTCAGTCACATTTGGCAAGGGCCAAAATTATAGGAAAAGGCATAGACAATCTTGGAAACAAAGATGTTGTGGCAGAAATTTTCCTACTTGTTGAAAATATGAAGCATAATTTTCTAAGTGGTGAGTCAAATATGTGATCAGGGACACACACTTATATTCAATTCAAAAGAATGTGCAATAAGCAAAGAAGAATCAGGCAGACCAGTGGAAACAACGACAAGGAATCCAAACAACATATACATCTTGAATGAGATCAAAGAAGAAAAATATTGTTTGGGAAAAGAAGATGAAAGTTGGCTTTGGCATAGGAGAATGGGCCATATAAACTTTTATAATTTTGTCCAGATCAGCAAGAAACAAGTTGTAAGAGAAATTCCATAAATTACAAAGCCAACGAATACTATGTGAAAGCACTGTCAACATGGAAAACAAACAAAATTTGAATTCAAGACAAAGGAATACTCTATGAAAAAACATTGGAGATTGTACACACTAATTTATGTGGGCCCATGAGAACGAAAGGACTAGATGGTGAGCAATATTGCATGCTACTCATTGATGACTACACCGGAGCTTCCTCAAGAAAAATTCAAAAGCTTTCGAATGTTTCAGGGTATTCAAGGAACTGATTTGAAAATCAAAAACTTAAGATCAGGTAATGAAGTTGAGTTTACTTCAAATGAATTCAAGGATTTTTGTGAAGAACATTAAATAAAAAGAAAATTCTCAACATCTAGAACACCTTATCAAAATGGAGTTGTTGAAAGGAAAAACATAACTATACAAGAAATGGTCAGAACCATGTTGAATGACTCCAAGATAAGTGATATCTTTTGGGGACAAGAAGTGCATACAGTCATTCATATGCTGAACAAAGGATTGATCAGAAGTAATAGTGATAATACTCCATATGAGTTATGGAAAGGAAGATCAACCAATGTCAAGCACTTTAGAGTGCTTGGAAGCAAGTGTTACATAAAAAGGGAAGACAAGAAGATTGGAAAATTTGACTCTCATGTGAACGAAGGAATATTTTTTGGGTACTCATGCAAAATAAAATCATATAAGTTCTACAATCTAAGACTCAACAAGATAGTGGAAAACATTTGTGTAAAATTTGATGAAACTAACTTGTTGAAGACCCGAAAGGAAAGAAAAAATCAAACATATTTGAAGAATGGGAAAATAAATAACTAAAGCAAGAAGAAGAGGAAGAAGAAGAATAACAAGAAGAGAAGTAACCATAAGCAGAATAAGAAGAAAACAACCAGCAAGATTTTTAAACACCTTCTAGGAAACCTAACCACCAGGTTCAAAAGAATCATCCACCGAAACAAATCATTGGAGATAGAAGTGGCGGAATAGAAAAAAAAAGAATATGGCAAGCATAGACACCTGAAAAATGACATTTTCCATTAACGTCCATAGTTGAACCAAGTAACTTTGAGGAATCTAGAAATGATGAACATTGGATCAAGGCTATGGAAGAATAACTAAATCAAATAGAGAAGAATGAGACATGGGAACTAGTTCCAAAACCAAAGGACAAAAATGTGATTGGTACCAAATGGGTCTTTAGAAACAATCTAAATGAATATGGACAAGTAACCATAAACAAATCAAGACGAGTGTGCAAAGGATATGATCAAGTTGAAGGAATAGATTTTGAAGAAACCTTTGCTCCTATGGCCAGAATGGAAGCAATCAGAATGTTCTTGTCTTATGCATGCTCCAAAAGGATCAAAGTGCATCATATGGATGTAAAATTATCTTTTCTATATGGAGAGTTAGAAGAAGAAGCCTACATAGAACAACCAGAAGGGTTTCTAATATCATAAAATGAAGACTATGTTTGCAGATTGATGAAAGATTTATATGGACTTAAGAAAGATCTGAGAACTTAGTACTCAATATTGGATAGGTACTTACAACAACAAGTATTCATAAGGGGAAATGTAGATAGTAACCTCTACTTAAAATTGGATCAAGGCAGTATGATTATTATTGAAGTGTGTGTTGATGACATCATATTTGGAAGTGATGGTGATAGATTAAATCAAAAGTTTTCTAAGGATATGCATAATGAATTTGAAATGCCCCTATTTTAGGAGTTGAATTTCTTCTTGGGACTCTAGATATCTTAGCTGGAAGAAGGAATTTTCATTTATCAAACCAATTACATCAAGGAAATGTTAAAGAAGTTCAAAACAGAAGATTGTTAACATGAGAGTACTCCTATGGTTACTGGTTGCAAGTTGAGCAAAGATGATGAATCTAAAGAAGCGGATCAAACACTCTATATATCAATCATTGGTAGTCTACTCTATGTGACAGCTTCAAGACCAGATGTAATGCAAGCACTTGGACAGGTCGTAATATTTCAAGTGGCACCAAAGGAAACCCATGTTCTAATAATGAAAAAGATCTTTGGATATCTTAAAGGAACAACATATTTTGGGCTATGGTATCTGAAAAGAAATGAGTTAACTATGGTCTCCTACACAGATGCAAATTGGGCATGAAATATTGATGACACAAGAGGTACAAGTGGATTATATTTATACTGAAGTGACTGCTTAGTGTCCTGCTTGAGCAAGAAGCAATTTTCAGTATCCTTATCCATAGCAGAAGTAGAATATATCGCAACAACAACATGTTGTATTCAGATTCTCTCGATGAAGTAAACCCTGCAAGACATACAAGTGAGCTATGATGAGCCTATTTTGATACTCTGTGATAACACCAGTGTTATAAACATCTTCGAGAATCCAGTGATGCATTCCAAGACCAAACATATTCCTATTAAGTTCCACTTTCTGCGAGAACAAGTTACAGAAAAGAATATCAAGTTGGAGTACATTGGGATAAAAGAACAGATTGTAAACATCTTCACAAATCCTCTTCCTAGGGACACCTTTGAGTATATTAGAGAAAAAGAGAAAAAGTTCATTTTTTCAATTTTGATCTAAATCCACCCCATATTTGTCTCTCTATCGACGAACACAAACTATCGTCGGTTTGCGACGATCGTCAAGATGGTGGACTACTGTCTCAATTTCAACAAACTTGTGTTTTCATCGCAAGAGTGACGCTAACTTTTGACTGTTATAACATTTGTTGCAAGCGTGATGAATACACCGTTATAATCGTTCCTGTTCACGTGACCTAAATATTACAAATAAATAGGTAAAAAAAAGAAATATTTAGGTCACGTTCGTCACAATTGTGACGACGGTGACCTAAATTGACCTATAAATATTTGACGATTTAAATATGTTGCGACAATCTTGCTATAACAACGACAGTTCCGAAAGGGTATTTTTGTGCGGAAGAATGTCACGGAATATAGTTAGAGGTGGGGAAAAAAATAAAGCGGGTGAAAAGGGTGATGGTATATGTTATTGCCCTTGCCAAAAATGTTGCCTTATACGTCCTGTAAGAAATTTAATAGCAACAACTACAAAACATTGTAGGAAATATGGGCACATTGATGGCGGATCAAATGAATATCATCCCATGGTAATTAGCTATATATTCATTATCTTTTTTAATTATGGTAATTAGTTATATATTCATTATATTTTTTTATTTTGTCAATTTTATATAAAATTATATATATGTATATATATTGTTTGAATGTTTGTTATAGTATACACTAATTTTGCATGATTGTTTCTATTATAAAGTTAGAGTTGCCCTCTAACTTTTTGCAGAATATTGCACCAAGTATTAGTAGAAATGATGTTGTACAAGCTGAGGAACATCATGACCAAGAAAATGAGGATCTCATGGAAGAATATGATGGGACAAATCAAGTTAATGATCCCATGGAAGAAGATGATGGGACAAATCAAATGATCCAAGATTTGTTTTCACAGTCGGATGAGGATGGGGACAATGCTGGTATTTATGATGAACCTCTATTAGAAAAGGCAAATAAACGACTTTATGAAGGATTAAGAGCAAATCTTCTCTCCGCTACATTGTTGCTAGTGAACTTAAAGGTTATGAATAATTTGTCAAACATGTGTATGACACAGATCCTAAGGTATGTAATATGTTTCATCTCATATTATACATAAATGTTGATTTTTTTCTATTTGTTTTTAGTGTTAATTAATGTGTAAAATAAGAATGCAATTTTTACAATTAATATTCTTACATTAACTAGTTATTTGTTATGTTGTAGATTGTTAGGTGATTTTTTGTTACCATCGTCAAATATTTTACCTCACACATATCGAGGTTTGCATGCCATTATGAAAGACATTGGAATGGATTATCAAACTATAGATGCATGTCCTAATGACCATATTATATATTATGGACAACATACTTCGAAAATAGAATGTCTGCAATGTCTTATCAATAGATATCAAATCGATCAAGTAACAAAAAGGCTGCCTCGAAAGGTTCTTCGTCATATTCCCATAATTCCACATTTGCAACGATTGTTCAGGTGTGAAAGCATAGCACAATTTATGGATTACCATGAACATAACAGAAGTGGAGATGGTGTTCTTTGAATGCCCGTCAATGGTTCTGCATTTAGGGAAATTGAGGGAAAATGGGCAGATTTCAAAGATGAACCTCGTAATGTTAGGCTTTCATTGGAAGTTGATGGTGTTAATTCATTCAGAGAGATTAGGTCTATTTACTCAGTGTGGCCTATTTTTGTTATCAACAATAACATTCCTCCTTGGATGTCAATAAAGAGGGAGCACATAATGTTGACAATGATTGTTCCAGGTATTTTTTTACAATAATTTTTTGAATGTAACATTTTCATTTGTTTCAATTTTTGCATAATATCTTTTGTTTATTTATTTACTTATATATATTACATGATATCATTCCTATAGTAATTATGTGTAATTTCAAACAATTAGGTAAATACCAGGTTAAATATATGAATGTATATATCGAGCCTCTTATCAACAAGCTACTAAAGTTATGGGTTGGCATCACAATGTATGACATATGTAAACCAATCGGGGAGAAGAAATTTAAATTCTGTGGAATAATTTTATGGACAATTCATGATGCCCCTGGACTAACACATTTTTGTGGTATGTAGCATTCTAATATTTCTCTTTAATACTATATAATTTCTTAATGTTATCATGGTGCATGTTTAATTTTTAAATAATCTCATCATATAATTGACATTAATCCATTTGTTGCAGGTCTTCAAACAAAGGGTAAATTTGCATGTCCAGTTTGTGGCCCTAAGATGAAGTATCATTATTCAAAAAGTTTAGGAAATATGGTGTTTGATGAGTATAGGCACTTTCTTCCTAAGAACCATAGGTATCGTACTACTGAAAAACATCTTTTCAATGGGAAAGAAGAGACTGGTTTAAAACCACAAAGAATGACACCTCACCTTTGGAGGTTGGAATATAATAGAAATCATCAAGGTACTCAATTTCATAATGTATCGTAGATCATTTAATGTTTTGAATGTTTATTTTAATCATTGAATTTATTTTACCGTATTTGATAATTATTTTTGTGAATTATTTTATGCTTCATGAAAGCCGCAATCATCATGAAGGTATTAATAATGGGCTTCCACGAGGAATGAAATGTTATCTCGCTTAATTCATGAGGTTTCCCTACTATGAGGAGCTAAAAATAGCGCATTTATTTGATACAATGCATATCGGAAAGAATGTGACTGAAACGTTATGGAAAATCATAGATGGAAGGAGGGACAAAGAAAAATTTGTCAAAATTTGTATTGACATTCAGGAAGCCAATCATGCAATGCGAAGTGTGATCTGATATTCAAATAGATCAAATGGAGTACTAGACCAAAATAATCTTCCATGGTTATTAACAGAGCCACAAAGCAATGATGTAAAAGAGGTCATTCAAAGAATTAAATTTCCCACGGGTTTTGCTTCAAACATAAATAATATATTAACAAAGAAAGGTGAATTTGGTGGGGTAAAAACACATGATTGGCATACCTTCATTAAGGTAATAATTTTGCTATACATATTTATATATATTGGCCTTATACATCTTTTTTTTTTTTTTTTTCTTGTCTACTTTGGTCGAAACAAATAACA
>ML803225.1:226563-238465 GCA_009831015.1 Picea engelmannii | reverse complement strand
CTTGAAATCATTGAAGGCGTTGGTTAGACAAAGAGCACATCCTGAGGGTTCTATGGTGGAGGGATATATGGTATATCAATCAATGGTGTATATTAGTAAGTATCTTCCTAAATTAGCAGTGCCAACTATGCATGCAGTGGATCGCATTTGGGATGTGAACTCCATCAAAAAATTTGAAGATCAAGAGCATATGTTGGGGAAAGGTAGAATGAAAAAAATGAGAGGTAATATATTAATAATTATGAAAATTTATATTAATAATACATATAAAGTTTCGTTTTTTGTGTATATGTTCATACTCATTAATATATTAATATAATTTATTTCATAAATTATAAATATTTATAATTACCTGCATATTGGACGTTATAACTAATATTTAATATTGGTGAATTATGTTTTTTTTTATTCAGTTGCTCAATAGTGGGATGCACTGCATTTATACATTGCAAATAATCTTGACTGGATGAATGTATGGATTGAAAGATGTAAACAACATAATGGAGGTAGGTTATCATGGCAATGGCTGTCTGAGTTGGTTAGAGAAGCTCGTCGTAACGGAGATGACAATGTTACGCAAAGGGAAATTGATTTAGCATATGGTTTGACAGATGGACAGGTAAGCAAATTCACCCATTTTTTTAGTTATTTTATATTATATTAATGTGACTACATGTGTACTGTATTTTTTAGATACTTTCGAAGTTATATAAATTTATGTTAATTTATTAATTGACAATGCATCTTTTACATATCTGACATATTGCAGTTGAAACACCACAAGGCTATGTGGTGCAATGGTCGTAAATTTCGCATCAAACAATTGGATGAAACCAAGACAACTTCTGATAGTGGGATAACTGCAGTATTCCAGGTCACTAATGTTTCCTCTAGGAGTGACAGACATCCCCGAGAATCTGAAAATAGAGACTATGGGTATTTAAATGATATAATTGAGTGTGACTTTAATTCCTTCAAATTAGTTTTGTTCGATGTCAAATGGTATAGGTTACAAATGCATGAACATGATGAGGAAAGAATTGTTATTCAACATGCCAACGGATTTCCAATGATTAAAACAACGGTGTTTGAAAGAGGACATGATTGCTATGTTTTTCCAAGCCAATGTGAACAGGTCTTTTACTCAAATGTTCCAAGTGAAAGGGATTCATCATTTGTTGTTAGATATGATCCAAGAGGAAGGCCAATTAAGTATACCCATTTACAGGAAGAAGATGATATAGAAGATCAAGAAGATGATTCGATAAATCAGACAGAGCCGAAAGATCATGGAGGGTCAACAGATGAAGAAGACGAAGAAGATCATGATCCAGGCGTAGGAGACAATATTGCAATTCTTGATGATGATGTCGAAGAAAATATGCTCGAAAATGGCATCGATGACGATAATGATATCATCAATCCTTTCAACATCATTTCAAAAATGGATGATGATACAGATGTTGAGTTCGATGAAGAAGATCAAGATGCAGAATAAGGATGATTACACAAATGTTGAGGTTGGATTAGGTACGTGACTATATAATATTTTAATTTGTATGAATTATTCTCTTAAAATAATTTACTTATAATGTCATGGGTTAATTACATGTTTTTAAGTTTTAGTCGAAGTTTTTATATCCTATGTTACATGTTGTTTAATTGTTATTTGAAACCTGAAAATAGTTTCCAATATACTAAAGTACGTCATAAACTAAAAATATCATTTAGAAACACATAATTTCATGTACCTTCATTAATTTTTGTTTTTGTAGTTTCTATGCATGAATCTTAATAGGACATTGCTTTCGATTATTTTCTATTTTGTAGATTCGATTTTGGGGATCAATTGAGAGTGATGTGAGGGGGAGGGTAGGGGCCATATGAGCTTCCACCTTAATGTGGTTGACCTTGTTCAGTAGAGGATAAATTATTCTTGAAACCAAGAGAAGCTCTTTCATTTTTATACCATCATGATCGTATAAGATTTTATCAATATTGTTGTCACAGTATTGCATGCATCAACGAAGTTTCGATGAACGTTTTTGTCATTTCTATAGATTTTTTTTTGAAACACTAATTTTCTTTCAAAGTACACAATTTGGTTGATGCAAGTTTTAATTTTTCATCAATATTTCTTCATTTTTCTTTCAGGTTCTACATTAATGTATATACAATGTATCTATGTCATAGTTGTGATGAAAAATCTCTCTTTTTCGTTGATTGCTCAATCAACACCATAAAAATACTAGAGGCGGGCAACAATGACATGTGAATGGGGCCAACATTGAAATTTTTTCAAACGATATCTGTATGCATTGAAATTTTACCTGGATAGACTATTTGCATGCCTTAATGATACAGGAGGTTTTCTAGACTCAAATTTCACTCTCACACATACTTTATTCAATCATCATATCATCATGCAAACCATAAACCCTATTTTTCATATGTTCTAGTAGATATATTAATGATTCCAAATTTCATATTTGTATTTGACTCAAGGTCCAGCTAGCTTGCAAAGTATCAAATTTTAATTTCAAGATGATAAACCAAATATTAAATGAATCCAAGCATCATTTGATATCGTCGCAAGAGAGACGAGTGTAAATAATCTTGTGACGAATTAGCTATATTATCGACGAAAAAAATTCGTCAATAGTATAGCTAATTCGTCGCAAGAATATTGTGTCTAATTTGAATGGTGTTACATGGTTTGAAAGGAGTGTAGGGATTATATTATGGTGCAATGTAGTGTATTCTATAAGAACAATCTGTATGCCAAACCTCAAAATCGATAGTACCATATCTTGTTCATAAGACAAATATTATTTGTATGTTTCCTTTGTGGTGGCTCAAGCCCTCGGTACACATGATGCCTGACAATGAAATGTAACAATTTGACTATTGAATGATAGTGTTATGTCACCCATGGTTAAGGAAATAAATTAAGGTTCTTAGGTCCTATTTGAATCTTCTTAGAGTTGAGATTTGTTACATAGTCCTTGAAAAAAGACAAAAGACTTATGTAGCGGATATTAATTTGGTCTTCGTGTGGGACATTTTATGCCATTAGAATGTTTTGTAAAAAAATAATGGATCTTGGGGACTACACCATGGTCAAGGAACAAGGAACAAGGAACGGAAATTGTACGAGGACTAGACACTGGCAACAGTGACCTGTGAATGGGGCCAACTTTGAAAGTTTTTCAAACAGTTTCTGTATGCACCAAAATTTGTCATGGATAGACTATTCACATTCCTTAATGATATGGGAGGGTTTCTTGACTCAAATTTGAATGACACACCCACTTTCTTCCATCATCAATTCATCATGTAAACCATAAACCCTAATTTTCTTTCAAAGTACACAATTTGGTTGACGCAAGTTTTAAGTTTTCGTCAGTATTTCTTCATTTTTATTTTAGGTTCTACATTAATGTATATAAAATGTATCAGTGTCATATTTGTGATGAAAAATCCCTCTTTTTTGTTGATTTCTTAATCAACACCATAAAAATACTAAAGGCGGGCAACAGTGACATGTGAAAGGGGCCAACGTTGAAATTTTCTCAAATTGTATTTGTATGCATTGAAAGTTGACCTGGATAGACTATTAGCATGCCTTAACGATACGAGAGGGTTTTTGGACTCAAATTTCACTCAAACACACACTTTCTTCAATCATCATATCATCACGGAAACCATAAACCCTATTTTTCATATGTTCTAGTAGATATGTTAATGATTCCAAATTTCATATTTGTATTTGACTCAAGGTCCAGCTAGCTTGCAAAGTATCAAATTTTAATTTCAAGTTGATAAACCAAATATGAAATGAACCCAAGCATCATTTGATATTGACGCAAGTGAGACGAATGTAAATAATCTTGCGATGAATTAGCTATACTATCAACGAAAAAAGTTCGTCGATAGTATAGTTAATTCGTCGCAAGAATATTGTGTCTAATTTGAATGGTGTTACATGGTTTTCAAGGAGTGTAGGGCTTATATTATGGTGCAATGTAGCGTATTCTATAAGAAAAATATCTATGCCAAACCTCAAAATGGATAGTACCATATCATGTTCATAAGACAAATATTCTTTGTATGTTTCCTTTGTGGTGGCTCAAGCCCTCGGTACACATGATGCCTGACAATGAAATGTAAAAATTTGACTATTGAATGATATTTTTATGTCACCCATGGTTAAGGAAAGAACTTAAGGTTATTAGGTCCTATTTGAATCTTCTTAAAATTGAGATTCGTTACATAGTCCTTGAAAAAATACAAAAGACTTATTTAGCGGATATTAATTTAGTCTTTGTGTGGGAAATTTTATGCCATTAGTATGTTTTGTACAAAAATAATGTATCTTTGGGACTACACCATAGTTAAGGAACAAGGAACAAGGAACAAAAATTGTACGAGGACTAGACACCGGCAACAATGACCTATGAATGTGGCCAACGTTGAAATTGTTTCAAACAGTTTTTGTATGCACTGAAATTTGTCATGGATAGACTATTCACATTCCTTAATGATATGGGAGGTATTCTGGACTCAAATTTGAATGACACACCCACTTTCTTCCATCATCAATTCATCATGTAAACCATAAACCCTAATTTTCTTTCAAAGTACACAATTTGGTTGACGCAAGTTTTAAGTTTTCGTCAGTCTTTCTTCATTTTTCCTTTAGGTTCTACATTAATCTATATACAATGTATAAGTGTCATAGTTATGATGAAAAATCCCTCTTTTTCATTGATTTCTTAATAAACACCATAAAAATACTAGAGGCGGGCAACAGTGACATGTGAATGGGACCAACGTTGAAATGTTTTCAAATTGTATCTGTATGCATTGAAATTTGACCTGGATAGACTATTTGCATGCCTTAGTGATACACGTGAGGGTTTCTAGAATTAAATTTCACTCACACACCCACTTTATTCGATCATCATATCATCATGGAAACCATAAACCCTATTTTTCATATGTTCTAGTAGATATGTTAATGATTCAAAATTTCATATTTGTATTTGACTCAAGGTCTAGCTAGTTTGCAAAGTATAAAATTTTAATTTCAATTTGATAAAACAAATATGAAATGAATACAAGCATCATTTGATATCGTCACAGGAGAGACGAATGTAAATAATCTTGCGACGAATTAGCTATACTATCGACGAAGAAAGTTTATTGATAGTATAGTTAATTCGTCGCAAGAATATTGTGTCTAATTTGAATGGTGTTACATGGTTTTCAAGGAGTGTATGGATTATATTATGGTGCAATGTAGTGTATTCTATAAGAACAATCTCTATGCCAAACCTCAAAATGGATAGTACCATATCTTGTTCATAAGTCAAATATTCTTTGTATGTTTCCTTTGTGGTGGCTCAAGCCCTTGGTACACATGATGCCTGATAATGAAATGTAACAATTTGACTATTGAGTGATAGTGTTATGTCACCCATGGTTAAGGAAATAACTTAAGGTTCTTAGGTCCTATTTGAATCTTCTTATAATTGAGATTCATTACATAATCCTTGAAAAAAGACAAAAGACGTATGTAGCGGATATTAATTTGGTCTTCGTGTGGGACATTTTATGTCATTAGTATGTTTTGTACAAAAATAATGGATCTTGGGGACTATGCCATGGTGAAGGAACAAGGAACGAAAATTGTACGAGGACTAGACACCGGCAACAGTGACCTATGAATGGGGCCAACGTTGAAATTTTTTCAAACAGTTTTTGTATGCATTGAAATTTGTCATGGATAGACTATTCACATGCCTTAACGATATGGGAGGATTTTTGGACTCAAATTTGAATGCAACACCCACTTTCTTCCATCATCAATTCATCATGTAAACCATAAACCTTAATTTTCTTTCAAAGTACACAATTTGGTTGACGCAAGTTTTAAGTTTTCGTCAGTCTTTCTTCATTTTTCTTTCCGGTTCTACATTAATGTATATACAATGTATCCTTGTCAAAGATGTTATGAAAAATCCCTCTTTTTCGTTGATTTCTTAATCAACACATTAAAAATACTAGAGGCGGGCAACAATGACATGTGAATGGGGTTAACGTTGAAAGGTTTTCAAACTGTATATGTATGCATTGAAATTTGACCTAGATAGACTATTCGCATGCCTTAACGATAGGGAGCGTTTCTGGACTATTCCCATCAAAATTCAAAGGCATAAAGAAGGACATCACGATGTAAAGGGTTGTTGTCTTTGATGTAAATGGTTTTTACCCATTTTTGTAGTATAAATAGATGTTGTTAAAAAGTATGAGGATATCATATCATTAGCAGATAGATCCTAGTGAGAGTATTCATGAGTAGATTTTGAGTTAGTTTTGGAGATAGATGATTATCCATAAAAGTCCCCTATAGGTTTTTAGCCAAAAGTCATATATTGAATCCTAAATTAACAAGATCCGTGTAGTGGCTATGTCCCTATAGCAGTGTAATAGAAAAAAATATCTAACACAATAAGAAGGTGATTAGTATATGCTAATTGCAATCGGTGGGTTTGTGATGAAAGCATCGCAATCGGTGGGTTTGTGCTTGAAATTTGTAACAAAAAATATGCATAGAAAACATTGTCCGTAAACTAAATTTAATATTGTTGAAATGTCCAATATGTCTTTTTTAAGTGAGATTGTCCATGGGCAATTATAGTAATTTTTTCCATATGTATCATTTTATGACAAAGTAAAATATTGCATCATTTAAACAAACTATGGTTTATGAATAGAAATCCAAAAATAGCAACATTTAATAAAGACCAAAGCTAGCATTCATATTATCAGTATTCACCTTAAATTGTTTTTATTCATATTTTTACATTAAGCGATAAGCTAAAAGAAGAATCCATGCGATGGGGTAGTGAAAATGATGAGTAGAATACAAGCTCAAAATAATTGCACCATGTAATATTATGAATATAATTTAATTCATCAATGAGAAAGCTTAGTTGTTCTAGTATTTTTTTTGTACATGATGCAATATGCACATTCTCTACACTGAATTACATCACCAAATTTTAGTGAATTGTAAGTTCTACAATGTGCAATATCATAAAGTGTAAGAATAATTCCTAATTTAGAAACAACAAAATGAAATTAGTGAAATTACTTGTCCCAACACATATAATGTTTGCAAATAATAGTATAACAAACATGTTCAATAATAAAAACTAATCAAGGTTTTATCAATCTATCTAAAAGCTAGGGAAATAAAGATACCTTCACAAACTTAACTTGTAAGCTTAGGCACTTGAGTTCTACCTAAAATAATCAAATCAAAATCCAGTATAGTTTTAACACTGTTATGACCCTATGTTTCATAGGAATCATACAAATGACTAATATTTTACCTTCATAAATGTTGTGTGGTAAATCATGTGGCATCTTGCCCATGATTTACAAGGAGAAGAAATATATGAGCAATCGAAGGTTTTGAGACAGTGTGATTGTGATATTGGTTTCAAATATTCAAAGTAATCATGTCAATGGATCCTTTGAGCTTATAAAATGGGAAAAGAAGAATAGATCGAAGTTCATTTCAAATGCAGAGCAGATCTTATCTGAATTCTACATTTCAAACTTGAAAGAAAACATAAATATTGTTTCGAGCCAGCACAAGGTGCTAAGAACAAATCCTACACATTGTCTTCTCATAAACAATACAGAAAGAAACAGCATGTGAAACAGGACAATAACAAGTTACATTAGGGGAAAAAATTCACCACTTAAACACAACACAAGAATATGGAAATATAATGCCTTTGTATTCATTCATAACAGTCACTTACAGTTTTTTGAAACATTTTTACAGTGGATGGGGACATTTCCAAGCCATCCTTCCCTATCAGTCTAACCCCATATTCCTTTGAAAGCATAGGCTTTATAGCCTTTACATCAAAATCTAAGATCCTATCCAAAAGGATCTGAAATACTAAAAATAGTACATAATCAAAACAATTTCACAAAAGTAGGATCAGGTCCTATCTTAAGGGGTCAACTCCTTATACTAATCTGGTATTCCTCATCAATATTCAGCATCTTCAGCGGTCTTCTAGGTGATGACAAGGAAACTCGAGATCCATTTCTAGAACCTGGGCAAATCTTCAACCAATAATAGAATAAATTTTGAGCCTTTTATCATTTGTATTTTCCACTAAACTCTGAAAAAGAGAATGATCTTTATCCATTTTAGAGTTATAATTCATTTGAAATCTTCCTCGAATGATGTGGCAGCAAAAATATTCAATCTAGGTAAAAAATCTAACGTTCTACTTGTGTCTGTGCTTTCGGAAGCTTACGTGCCTGAAACAGAGTAAGATAAGTTGTCGAAAGTCATAGGATTCGGCAACTAACAACGCTTTTTCAAATTCGGTTAAGTTGTCGAAACTACCAGTCTTTTAAGTCGTTTCCAAAGTTGCAAAAATGGAATTTCTTCGATCTGTCTACCCTTCAGGATATTCATTGAGATTCACAACATCTTCTGCTAGAGATTTTAGATCAGGATGTGTTCCTAGCTTAGGATATTTAAGCATCAGTTTGATCCTTAAGTGTCTAACCATTTTATGCAGATTATGATTCTCCTTGAGCAATTTCTTATTCCTTTTCTGCTCCTTTACATGCATTTTAGATAACCTTTCAAAATAATCTCTTACCTCATCTGATGTGTTTGTTATAGTCTGGTTTTGGGATTTGATAACCCTCTCAAGCAATTTCAGCTCCAATATCTCTTCTTTAAGCTTCTTAATATTTGATGATTTGTTGGCCTTGCTTGCTAATGTTGCAGGTATTTCGAGATCTGGGGCTTCGATTTCAGCTTCTTCAATGTTTCCCCTTTCCACAGTTTATGGATTTTCCACCATCTCTACAATTAAAGGTTTTGAATCAGAATCAGAATAAGGTAGGTTTATGACATTTTTTGATGCAGTTTTTTCTGGATCTTCTGGTAGTTTCCTGAACTCTAACCTCTTCTTTGCTTTCTCTGATTTTAAGGGAGAAACCTTGGTGAAATTTTCCACAGGAGATAATGTTCTTCTTTTCCTTTTGTTGGTTTTTGGGGAGCTCAATTCCTATGAGTGAGTCCCTCCTTTCTTGGGCTGGACTTCTTGCTCAAATTCTCCCCAGAACAAGAGAAAGTCCCAAGTTTTGTCCCTCCTCCTTAGTTCTTCTAGAACAATCAACTTGATCATCCCATGATGAAAAATCCTATTGTGCACATTATCAGGCTTAGCTTGAACTTGGTGTGACATCTTAGTTAAGCTCCTATGAAGGTAATGGGTAGATTCAGAGGACACTTTCCTGTAAAATGATTCATCAGTTTGAAGTGATAAAGAATGACTCTACCATACCGACCTTCACAAGTGATGTACACTTGAATTGCCTTAAGCAAATGCTGCCATTTCTCCTCCAGGTAAGACCTAGGAACATCCTTCTGCCAAATAATGTTTTGAAATTCAGGCTTAAGGTAAGACCTGAACTCAATATCCTTAGTGACAGTTGTTTTAAACCATCTCTCACCTTGCACATGCATTTATGTTGTTGTTGCAACACTGGCCTCATCAATTTTCATTACCATTAATGGACCCAAGGTTAATTTTTCTCCATCGAAGCTCTGAGCAAAGGCTTCAGCAACACCTTGGTGATACCCCTGCAATTTCTCACAATACATGTAGCAACCTGATTCTTTAAACATATGGAAAATCTCAGGATGAGATTCTAGATATAAGACATCATTCAGCTCCTTCCTGAGCAACTTTCCTCCACTGGTCATCTGCAACAAACGTTAATACCTACAAACAACAAAATCAGGTTGGAGTGGAAGATCAACACTGATGTAGGGCGAAATGGAAGTAATGGAGGAAAACGTGTGAGGTAGACTAGAAATTATAATGTTCATTCAAGACAGAGAACGCCATATGGTTTCCTAGGCAAATTTGATAATGAAAAATGATTTTCGATGATGGTAGAATCCTGAAAATGACAGTAAGGGTTTCATATCTGATAGCTCAGGGTTTAATGATTTCTCAAAACATCAATTAAAATTGTAGTAGAACACCTCATATCATGGCAAATGATCTTCATACATGATTTCAAAGGCATTTAGAATCATCATGGCATGTGTAGCTACGGCAGTTTGGGGGTTTGATGGGACAGGCTAACCGTTAGAAAAATTATGCGCTTTCGGCAGCTAAGAACACTCGCGCTTGCCTTTTTAGCTGATGAAAGTGAGAACTTTCAGCATCTTATAACACATTAAAAACCAACCCTTAGCTGCTGAAAGCTAACCTTTGACACTTTTGCATTCAAGAGCTCAAACCATCATTTGCCAACTTTGGATATACCAGGGCACCTTTTGAAATATAATATACATCACTGGACCATTACTCTGAGTTTCTTAACATGAAGACATTCAAAAAAAAAAAAAATGATTCAGAGCAAATTTCCAAATAGGTAACTAGAGACCAGATGACTATATCATAGGAACCTAACACATATAATCTTTGTGGCATATTATCTCATAAATTGTGATTTCACCATTAAAAAAAACAAGGAAAGTTAACCTCAACCCAACCCATTTTCTCTCATTCTTAGCCAATTTCTCATTGTAGATCACTCCATGCATCGCCTCTGACCTTTTAACATGCATATTCTAGCTCACCCAATCCCAACCTATTCAATCTGACTATAATTTGATATGTATTATGTCATGTTTCTAATTTTCTATATTGTATGTTGAATGGAGAATTTCCCTATGTTTTATTATTTGAGTAATAATTTATTATGCACTCATGCATAAGACTTGATGGGAAAACATATTTGGGTAACAATATCTTATGTGTGCATGCATAGGACTTGATAGGAAGGTAGGAGTATTATAAAATTCCAGCAAGTATATAGTTCCTGGGCGAAAGTACGGTGTGTTGGTTCATTGGTTATAATGTGTTTTTGGTCTAGAAAAAGTGAGTGATGGACCAGTGAGTGTCTTTCTATCCATTAGGTCTCTAAACACCTATCATATTGGTAGAAACTCGCCCCATTGTCCATCTCAACAATAATAGTTACAAGTGATTGTTATTATATGTAGATATGTCTTTCACTTATGTCCACCAGTAGGGAAATACTCTACACATTTATCATATTTCCATCCACCATCAAGCCAAGGATGCAATGGCTCCTCCTCCACCCTAGTTAATAATAGCACTTTCACAATATTTCTTGAGAATCCATCGGGCAATTTGAGTCTAACTTTTCCTTAATACCTACTAAGACTAATATAAGGGAGTGTGATCTTCATGTTACTAATTTATTTTCACCAAGGGATGATTTGGTGTGGAGGATCATCAACTCAACTCATGTGTGGTGATGATTTCTTGGATGCTTGATGAAGTTAATTTGTGTCTAGTTTGGACACTTAAAAATTACAATTGCACCTAGTCCTTACACCATACACACATAAAGTAAAAAAGCATAAAATAATTGAAAGTTCAACAAGCAAGATGGTATAAGGTTCAAGAATCATCTTCAAAAACATCACATTATTGATTGTGTCATTTAGTGCCATTGAACTTTAAAACATTGGAGTGAAATTAAATCGTAAATCCATTGAGAACAATTCTCTTTATATCAATAGTTTATCGAGTCACCGAATTGTACAAATTAAAAGATACGTTTGATTCATTAAAATGAATCATTGAATTATACAAAGGGTGGAGTTACAAACCCTTTCAAAGTTAATAAGGTGTTTTTAAATTCAAAAATCAATTGAGATCAATACCTTCTTAAAATTGAATAAGGAGGTCATTGTCTTTTCACAATAGTCTTCAAGTGAGATACATCAAAGTCAAATCATTATATA
>ML803225.1:197651-213149 GCA_009831015.1 Picea engelmannii | reverse complement strand
TAGCATGAACTTTTTCAAAAAAAGTAACAAAAGAGAGACTTGAACTCAAGACCTCTTACTTAATAAGGCAAGTTTTAACCAAATGGTCTAGAAAAACATATTGTAATGTTCAGAAGGAGGATTGGGGTTGTTGTTGTTGTTGTGGAAGACGGCCTTGGAGAGCGTGCTCAAAAAAAACTCTTTTCACACAAGAAAAAAATTTAGTTTCTCGATAACAGCAAGGGTTAGATCTCGGTTAGCTTACCCGGAAGATGTACCTTTTCCTATTTGTTTCTGATTTGACGAGACCACACAGGGCGCAGGGCAAAGAGAATACACAGATCTAAAAGAGTAGCAACCCAGAAATAAAAAATACAAACCGAAATAAAATCAAAATAAATCTTTGTAGAAATTTAAAAAATGTGTATTCAGCCTTTATACCTCTAGATCTGACTGTAATGGTCGTATCTTGGGCAAATGGAAACTTTTTCAAGTGAAACGAAAAGTGTTCTTGAATGAAACGAGTGTTCCAGACACAATGGAATAGTCCTCTTAGCCCATAAATTTACAGAAATGACAGAAAGTGAAGATGAGACAACTCGGCTTCACGATCTCGATCTACAATAGGAGCGGGTCTTCAAACAGGCTCTGATACCATGTTCGACAACACAGGTATTCCAATAGAGGATGAACACCTTTAGTAACCACTTACATAACCAGATCAAAGATCAACACACCGATGTTTTCACGTGGTAAAACCCCTACAGGGAAACATCCACGACCCCAGCCAACGCAACCACTTGGAGCAGTTTATTAATGCAAAGAAAAAGATTATAGAGAGATTTTAAAATAGAGTTTCTCACAATCGATCATTGGAAAATTACCCTCCATGCTATTTAAATAGAGATAATGGACCAATCAGGTGCTAAGCCAAGGATCAATGGTCATTAAGATCGAGGAGAGTATGAACCGTCGGATCACTCTATGTTAGGAACATATCGTGATCGTCGGATTTCCTAACTACTAATGCATACTAATGCATACTAAAGAAACACACTAAGAAACACACTTTTACCTAACGACATATTAGACCAAGTAGATCTTAACTAACTCCTAAGTGTCTAAATATCCTAATAGGTAAAAGCCTATTGATGTCCCTAATGGGAAGAAATATGTGGTTGATAAGGCCATTCTGATTAACATGATTTATTTTCTTTGGACAATAGGCCTCCTCCTTTGATTCTATTGATTTTTGGTCACTATTTTTTCTTTCTATAACTTGGGACAATGAATACACTATTGTGGTTCCATTGCTTAGGAAAATATTGAACTTTAGTCTGTTGAACGCTAAGAAAATTTTGAGGTATTGGCATAATGCAATGAGCATGATGAACTAATAAGAAAAAATGTCTCGGTGGACTATCTTTTCACCAACTACTTCTTATAATGTTGATTTTGAGCATATGTATGACTAGTAGATTGTGTTTGCTCCATCTTAGATTGGGTGGCCAATGAATAATCATATAAATTGTATTAATGATATTGGGAGAAGTGGGTCACAATAGTCAAAATGTGAGCTTCACAAATAGCATCTTTGCATTGGGATGTTCTATGTTCAATGACAGTGAAATGCTTATTTGATTGACATTTTCTAGTCTTTCCATAATGGTGAGAGTTTGGTTGGAGGTTGCATTTACTTTTGAATGTAAATGAAACTCAACATATTTGTGACCTCATATTTATTATATATTATATATTGTATAAATGTGTAATATGTAAATGTGTAATGTGTAATATTTATAATATTTATTATAAATTATATATATATATATATATATATATATATATATATAATAAACATAAAACAATAAAAAATAAAATCAAAACCCCTGCGCCCATATTTGAACCATATCCTCGCAACAACATATCATAGATCTCGTCAAAGTATAACCCCGCGCCCATATTTAAACCATATCCCCTTGACAGCATACCCGCGGCCATATCTAGAGAAATATATCGGCCCTCATATCCCCGTGACAGCATACCCTGCGACAACAGACCGGCCATAGGCGCTGGAAAAAGAGGTCATAGAGATTAAGACTAGGCCGAGAGAGAGACTGACACGGAAAGACTAGGAGAAAGAGGTCGCAAACAGAGGAGGAAGAGGCCACAGATAGGCTAGGAGAGAGACGTCATAAACAGAGGACAAAGAGGGCGTGGACAGAGGAGAAAGAGGTTGAGCATCTTAGCCCTAGTAATGACGCAAGGGAAGGTATATTTTCATGACCAAATATGCCTTGTTCTTTTCATGAGACAAATGTTAATTATTTTTCTTCTATACCTAGTTTCTTCCTTCCATTATCAAGCTTTAAAACGCACGAATAAATACCATAAATAAATCTCAAGGGAATATTTATGACACATTTTTGAAACTCGATCTACAAAATATCCTTGGTCAAGACACCTTCTTGGTACTCATTTCTATCAAGTTGTGGGTCATGTGTTGGTTTTATAACTGGAAGCAACTCAACAATCTCATTAGTTCAATCAACTCATACACATGTATATAGGATTGATTTTTAAGTGAACCATCTTTTTATGAATTTCCTTGTAACCTACATTTTCTTGAGTAGCCAAATGAGTGCATTATGATTGTAGACCAATATTTTTGCCTTCTTAGATTCTATAATGAATTTATCTTTAGTAAAAGAATAAAAAAAATAAATGCTCCAATTCCTCTCATGGGACAAGGAACTGCCTACTTGTAGAAATAACCATACAACAAATACTTATATCTCTAGAGCACGCCCATTATGAAGCGACTAAAAGTCTATTAGATCCTTTCCAAACCACCCAACACACAAAGCCTCCATGATGTAGTAAACACTCATCACCCACACACATTAAAAATAATGAAATCAAGCGCAAATAAAGGATACTTATAGGATGGTGCACCCACACCAAGAGCAAGAAGAACCCTACCCCTACCAATTCAATCCACTCTTGTTGATCTCAAGTTCAACCTTAACACCATGACGATTGTGCTATCTGTAAGCACCAAGAAAGGTGAAAAAGCTAGTATTGTTTCCTTCCTACTACCTGCCCATTTGATGGTTCTTTCTAGGCAGTATTACCCATCTCTTTCTCCTCCATTATCACCTTGATATTCTTATGGTAACACCTCCTCTCCTTGTTTTATTCCCTTGTTCCATTTTTCTAGTTCCCTAATCATAACATTATATCTTACCTTTATTATCCTATCATTTCTAGTCCTCTCTTCCTTTTCTTATATTTTCTCTTATTGACCACCTTTTTCCTCGATCCGTTCATCTTTGATTGTCTCCCTTTAGTTCATTGTCTTGAGTAGGGCTGAATTCAAGATGGCATTCCTTAGTTGAGACTAGTCACCACTCCCTTGTTATCTTCCCTAAGAGGTTATATTTGGCAATTTCATATTGTAGCCTATAGCTATAAGATCACCTTCATTTCCATGAAATTTCTTTCCTATCAACGCTCTCCTCCTATCTTCGACGGTGCTTAATTAACGTTGTTTCCTAATTATGTTCATTTTCCATCCCCATGCTAACATTTTCATTAAAAACCCCCCTTTATGAATGAATTACGTGATCCTTATGAGTATTCAAGATGTGTATGGTGGTCTCTATAATCATAAAATTTTACTATGTTAGAAATGATGACATTTGATTCAATGTTGTATAGGTGTACTAAGTGAACTATGGCATTTGCATGGTATTTTTAAAATTTGGGTCATTTTGTAGTACTGCACACATAGTAATCTATCAAGAAATTGTTTCTTTGCTTAAAACCTCTTGCTCCTTCCCATAGTTAGTTTTCATCGAAGTTGAATTTCTTGCATTTCATTTTCCTCTTGCATGGTTTAAAGAGTCGAGTCAAAACGCCATCATATTCACGACCACTCCTTTGAGTAACAATAGCCTAAAATCAAGCGCTAATTAAAATTTATCTATCCACTTTTCTAGGGCTCTTCAAACCCATCTTAGCTTAGGTGTAGATATTTGGAATATGATTGTGAGAATAACTTTCCAAAGCTGCTAAACAAACATAAAGCCTTGAGTTAGGCAGTGAAATCCAGTTGCTATATCACTGACTTTGGGAAGCCCTTCTAACATAAGGGTCAATCACGAGGTCACATTGGGGCCCTCGGAGTAATCAACCCTGCTTTGTTGCTCTTGGTGTCAACTGTCAATTGTCCCCCCTCTTCTTTGGTATAGTAGGTGGTACCATAGAGGCCATAATATTTTAGACTTCCTACACAAGGTGACAGCACAAGGAAGGTGGTGTTGTACCTGGGATCGACGTTGGCTAGACTCACTCAGACTCCTTGGAGGGTTGCCCACTGCTCGGTGAGGTAACTTGAACCATGGTGTTAGTTTGTTAAGCAGGTTTTCAACGTAACTTTCCCACCCACCAAAAATCATCCCCTTCGCGCATCGATTATGCGATGTTGGATTCCATCACCAACTAGCGCTTCTTTGTGATAAGGTTTGTTTGCATGCTTGACTCCTATATTAATTAGCGTGTGTTGTTTTTTCTCCTTATTTCGCCTTATGATTGAGTTTATGTATAATGGCATCAGTTTTGGGTTAATTCATCATTTGATCAATACAAAATATGGATACAATTAAAAGAAAAGGTAATAAAGAGGTAACAAATAGCTCATACCTAACTTGCATCTTATAATTATCCAACATTGTTCTTTACACTTAGTGCAACAAATACCAAATGGAATGGTTTACACAAGGTCAATGGAGAATGTTATTGGAAAATTCAAAATATTATCATAAACCCACATCTCACATATTTGAACATGCACCATAGATTCACAATCTTTCATGAAGAGGTCCGGGAGAAATGCCTCCATGCAAAATTGTCCACATCAGAATTGTCCATGTCCTTGATGGAAATATATAAAATTCCCTTGAAGATATTTTAGTCCTTGTCCTGCTTAAAAATGATGATCCCATTCTGGAATTAGTGGTCAAAGAATACTTTTATCCCCCCTCTATCTGGTAAATGCTACTTCTTATACTAGCCTTACCCTACAATAGGAGTGTTGTGTCCCTTTTCTTGAAAATAAGTGAGGTTCCTCTTCCTTCTCCCAACATTCTCCCAACCTCTTGGACATTAATACATACAGCCTCAAAAATAACGTTTAGGGAAACTATAATCCAATCATGAACTGGGAGTGAACCGAGAGTGAGGGGTGCGAACCAGGAGTGAGGGGTGCTCTAGCTAAAATGTGTTTTTTTGGCTCTGGAAGGTCAAAAAAGGGAACTTCAAATCTGCATAGGGAAATGGAAAGGCCATCCAAGAAAGTTGCATGGGGCGAGGCAAATTAGCTATAACAATGTTGTTAAAGTAATTGTTGTTCAGTTGTATTCCTATATTGTTGTTAAAGTAATTGTTGTTCAGCTGTGTTCCTATACAACTTTGAGTGGGATTGAAAGTGAAATTTTTTCACTTAGAGTAAGGGTAGAAACTATTATATAAAAGTTTGGGTAAATAAATCTATAGAAGTATCCTCAAAATTCTCTTGAAGTAGTTATGACAATTAGGTTTAATGAAGCAATCATGGCATTGAATTTTCATTTAATCAAAGTTCTTGGAAAGGATAAGAGTTCATATTCCAACATTTTTTCCTCCTCTCAATTTTTTAAGATCCCTCTATGACTTTCCCTTCCTTTATGTCTCCCTCTTGAGTTTTACCTTGGATTTTTCATATGTGATTGCACAATGAAAACTAGGTATTGACTAACTTTCCTCCTTTTATGTCTTTAGGATTTTCCTATTGTTCTAGGTGCATATGAGTCCTATCCTAGCTCTTGAAAGAAAAGACATTTGATTTATTTGTTTAAGTATTATTCATAGGATTTTTGTTGAGGATTTTTTTCACATTTGGGAACTTTTTGTTTGAATTCAACTCTACAAAGAACTATTTAAGTGTCATTTAAGTAAATCTCATCTATGGTCTTCACCTCAAATATAGTTTTTTTCAACATAAACCTTGTGTCTTCTAAGACACGTAGGGCTAGGAGTCCAAACACGTAGGACTATAAGTCCATATAAACCTCAGTATAAACCTCAGCAATCTTTGACATCTTCAGCAGTCTTCTAGGTGATGACAAGGCAACTCGAGATCCTTTTCTGGCACCTAGGCAAATATTCAACCAAAAATAGGATAAATTTTGAGCATTTTATCCTTTAGATTTGCCACTAAATAATGAAAAAGAGGATGATCTTTGTCCATTTTAAAGTTATAATTCATTTGAAACCTTCCTCGAATGATTTGGCAACAAAAATATTCGATCTAGGCAAAAAGACTAACATTTTTCCTATGTTTGCGCTTTCAGCAGCTTACGTGCCTGAAACATAGTAGGATAAGTTGTCGAACGTCCTGGGATTCGGCAGCTAACAGTGTTTTTTCAAATTCAGTTAAGTTGTTGAAACTGCAGGTCTTTGAAGTCATTTTCAAAATTGCAAAAAATGGAATTTCTTCGATCTGTCTACCCTTCAAGATCTTTGTTGAGGTTCACAGCAGGTTTTGCTAGAGATTCTAGATCAGGATGTGTTTTTGGCTTAGGATATTTAAGCATTAGTTTGTGGTATTCTTCACAATGAACATCCAATGAAAACATGATGTATGGACCAAGTGGTAACCAGAGCTAACTAATCCACCCATCTTCTCCCCTTAATCCTTCTTCACATCTAATGACAACTTGACATAGGGACTAGATGATGAGGTGGAAACAAGGATAGTTGAAATTTGGCATTCTTCACATCCAATGGTGGCATGACACATTTACCAAGTGATGAGGTGGTAAATTAAGGTAACTAACAAGTAGCATTCTTCACATCCAATGACAACATGATGCATCCAATATAGTCATCAATTCTATCATCCTTGATATGGATTCTTCCTCACTTGATGGATCCAAAAAATCATCTAGAGGCTTGAAATTAATCTTATTTATCCAATTTTCTTAAAATTTATATGGATTCATTAACATATTATTTTTGTCTTTTCAAATATGAGTACATATTGTTGTCTTTCCTTCCAGGTTTTATTTGAGGGGTTTTTCACAAAAGTGCATCCTTCCCTTTTCTTTCTCCCAATATAGGTAAAACAAAACCTTCTTAATATCCTCCTTATCCTCCATATCGACCACCTCGACCTCTTCTTCTTTCACCATAGCCACCTCTTTTTATATAGTCACCAACCCCTCTTCACCCTATGCAACCTAATTCTTGTCTATTGTTTGTATGTGATATATTGTCTAATATTTTGGCATGTTTCTTTCATTGTCCTAACATTAAAATGTATTGTGGGTATTATCTTGACAAATGCAACACATTTTTTTCTTGGTATTCCTTAGATTGTGGGGACAATCTCAAGAGAGACCATCAAGAGAGACCATCGATGGCCATAGGGATAGAGACCATCTTATTTAGAGAACACTAAAAACTACACAATTATTCGCATGAGGTGATTATTATACTCCTTGCTTTGCAAAGACTAAAAAGAGGAGAGGATGTATTTGAATCATGTTTTCTTAAAAAGAGGAGAGGATGTATTTGAATCATGTTTTCTTAAAAAGAGGAGAGGATGGATTTTTGAATTGTGTTTTCTTTTGGTCCAATGAAGGGGGGCACGAATAGGAACCTAGATCATGTAAATGAATATTGTATCTTACTTTGAAATCCTTATGTCTTTAATATGTCCAAAATCAAGAGGTATATCACATTAAATTAGGTGGTTGACCAATAATATTGGTAATTTCACCCTAGTCTAATTGTGCATCCAAAACTAAAGATATAAAAAATTTATTTAGACCTTTGAATATAGAAAAAAAAAAGTTCATAAATTAGAACTAGGATGATGATGGACTACTAACTAACAACACATACACATGCAACTGGAGTTACAACCAAACAGGTACCTGTCAGATATTTCTTCATTGAGTGAGGAAATCTTAGGACAAATAGAGGGAAATGTGACTGCATCTAGTAGATATGATAAGCAAACAAGGACCAGAGGTGAAAAAGTCATAATATAATTTTGTAGTCACATGAAATTTTTCTTGCCGAAGGAGGATCATGCTCTTATGATGATGAGAGCATAGGAGACATAGAGGTTCCACTCAAGTATAAGCATCTGGTGAAACAATGGGTACCTAAGGAACTGCTTCCTATAGATGTTGACTTCGTTGTCAACAATAGAACATATCGCATTGCACCATCCTCCCTGCATGGCTTGGGGCTATTTTCCATGGATGGAATAATTGTAAAATACAATACAGTAACTGAATTGATGGACTATGTCGGACCGTGTTACAATTATAACGATTGGATGCCGCTGGTCTGATACATGCGAAGTATGTGGAGATATGCACTCACCACAAATTATATACAACTAATAAATAAGGATAACAATAAGGGAGCGACTATCTATATTTATGGAAGGCCTAAATCTTCCAGCAATATTGCAAGGTTTATAAACAACACACGACCCGCAACAACAAACAAACAACCGAATTGCATTTATGAGCGACGTGAAGAGAATCGGGTAGTCCTGTGCACAATAAAAAAGATAGCTCCCGGGGAAGAGTTATTAGTGGATTACCATTTGAATCGAATAGAAACATTGACTAATAGTGTGCAAGTTCTTATGCAACACATCTTTAAGAAACCTTTACTTATTGCATTATATTTTATTATTATCTTTAACATTGTTGTAAATATTATATTTAACATTGTTTTTTTGTTATCATTAACAATTTTTTAAATATTTGGGGGATCTAATTATATTATAATGTGGCAGGATGATCATGGAAAAGGGCCATCCGCAGAACATGTAAATGATTATCAATTTCCACTTTCATTTTACATTATTTTTATTATTTGCTTATATAATTTTATTGAAAGAACATTGTTTTTGTTGAAATTATATGTAGTTTGTAGTCCGCAGGCCATGTTGATCATGATTTCGCCAATGAGAAGTGTTTTATTCATCCGGTGATCCGATGGTCTTAATAAAAAAAAAGATCATTAAAGAGAACAAGAAACTTGCTAGTTTCTTAGATCGTCCAAATCAAACTCATGACATCAAAGCAAAGATCAAGCTCCTTATGTCACAACTTAACACATATAAGGTAATAACCATAATTTAAAGTGTTTTTTTTTAATGTACTCGTATGTTCAATTATGATACTTTGTTCTTTAACTTTTAAATTATCTCACGAAAAAACATTTTCTTTTTTATAAAGTCATTTTTGGAGCTTGTTCAGCCCGGTGTTGGTAGTAGTGGCGCTACAGAGATGCTACAGAGTCCTAATGTGGGAGGTCATACAGCTTCTAGAGTACTATTTACTTCTCCATCTTCCACACCTAATTTAGATAGGAGCCATGACATGCACCGCCATAAATCCACACCTCGATCAGAGTCTAGAGATGGTGGCAAAGATGAGGCTCATGGTGATGTGGTTGACATGGTTGCATTTCCTGGAGCTAGCCGTGTGACAAGCACAGGGACCCTTCCGTGGTTTTGGTCGACGATAATGGACTTCCATTCAAACAATCAAGACTCCCAGGTAGTTTTAATTCATATTTTAATCGTTTAATGTTGTCCTTCTCATATAGAAATCATCTAGATTATTAATTTTAAATTAATGATCATATTTTTTGTGTGTAGGAAACGACCTTTTTTATAGGCACCTAGAGAGAAAGGCCTTGATGATTTTTGGGGCAACCTTACGCATGAGGTGGAATTTCCAGAAATCCAACCTCAAAAAGGAACTTATGGATTATCTTGAAGGCCTCTTTGAAGTAGACACGTTCAATAAAAAAGCGGTCACCTCTGCAGCGGGTGAATATTTAAAATATACGTGGGATGTTTATAGATGAAGCTTGGCAGGAAATCCTAGGTATGAGCATCCTTCCTCAATTCCATAGAGGGAGTGGAAGGCGATCATTGATGATGCAAAAGAGAAGATTTTGAAAAAATCAAGAGAACAAATAACTGGTACACCAAGGTAAATTACAATAATTTGATTTCAATACCAGCTTTATTTTTATTTAGATCTAAATAAAAGTGTGGTTATATATAACATACTTGAAAATTTTGATGATAGGTTTCCTGACACTTCGAAGGCAACCAAAGCAAGGATTGCCAAACATGGCCAACACAAGCTAGGCCAGGGCGGCTACTTGAGGTTACAGTCATGAATCATAAGTACCCAAACATCTTAAGAATATTATTTGTATCACCTTACAACTTTCAAGTAATTGCAACCAAAAACATTAAAAAACCATACCCGTATGCAATGCAGGGCGACGACTTCGGAACTGAAACCACAGAGGAAGACCTCCAAATTGGTTACAAGTATAGTTATAAAGTTGTGGTTGATCATAGGAAAAGCATGGGTCAGACCCTGAGATCCAATTTGCAAGATAAGGTAAATAAAAATCAGTCCACATTAACCTTTCATTACTTATAAAATACGTAAATGTTTGATATCGTCCATAATTTAATGTCTTACTTTATTTTAATTAGGGGAGCAGCACTGTCAATGAAACCATTAGTACTGAAAAATAGAGCATTGATAGTGCAATGTAGCCAGAAGATCATGGTGCTCCCCAGCAGCCCCATCCCAATGAGGTGCATCCACAAGATGTTCCTGTGATTGAGGCCCGCAACGATAAAATGTCTATATATTAATCATATACTTAATAATTTTTTACTTATAAATTTTGACGTTTCAAAGGTATGAATGTCATAGTTGATCCTCGTTGACCTAAAGATCATGTGAACAGGCCAGCAACCATTCCAACGGTGTTGACTAGAGGACTAGGTAAATAATTACATTGCAGATTTAATTTTTAATATTAATGAACTAATTCAATGATATTTAAAAATTGGCCATATAAATTTAATATTTTTTATTTTTGTAGGTGATGGCCCCTCAGAGCAGCATCCACGATGTGGGTACGAGACCAAACATACTCGACGTGAAAGGACTGAAACAACATCAATTGTTGACGAGCACCCAGTAAACAAAGACATGGAGATGGATGAATTACTTAAGACCTGGAAATCACAAAAGAAGACTAAAAGAAATTCATGATGTCATGTAATAATTTTATAATACAGTTAGATGTACATTATATAGCTGAACATGTAATGATACATATAATGCATTGACATTATGGGTACTTTTTCATCTGATAATATACACAAGGCTATTTCTATGGCTTGTATATATCTATGAATGTAATTGTGTTATACACTTAAAGATAATTTCAGCTTCTCTTATAAGACTTGGTGTCTACTTGGTGTCTACAATCTTATAAGACATGTGCATCATCTCAATATTCATGTCTACAATATGTGGAGGGTTATTCAAGGTTTCAAGACTTTCTTCATATTTTCCTACTTTAATCTTCTCATGGTGATGTTAATCCATATATAGGTTCATGATATAAACACTCATTGTTATAATGTTGACATAAATTCAAATCTTCACTTTGTCGATTAGAGGGCACAATAATGGGAACAATGAGAGAGTTTTGACCATATGTCAACTAATTTTTCCCTTTAAAAAAACTTCATTGATGTGCAAAGGATAACTGTGTCTATGAAAAAAGACCCACTTTATCCCCCACATATATTCAATAAGGTGTGTGGGATAAACACACCCTCAAAACAAACAAACAAAATCACTCCAAGTGAAGTTGTTGCATAACTGCAAACCATCTGCATCATTGGAGTTTCCTTCACAATATTTTTCCCCAATGATATTACAAGAAAATTCAATGGGTTGACCTAGTTTTGTGTTTACATTGTCCCTATTGACCTCTGGATGGAGAAATTTTGTGGAGAGGTGAGTCAACCTTGGTATAGTTTGGGCTTTCTACTTTATAGATATTACCTTACCTAGGTTCCAGACTTGAGAGTGAGTTAGATTATTCTTGATACCCACTTGATTCTTGGCATATCCGTGTTTTGGATGATGACCAAACACAAGGGAAGGTTTCCATATGTTGGTAAGCTCCTTGAATGGTTGATTTGGATATTTTATTTCACCTAGCAGCCACTTCCCTTAGTTATCCAATAGGGTATAAGGCATGAATATGATCTTTGACCAGTGGTTAGAATGATTTATTTCCTTCCATTCATGTTTTCCTTTCTTTTGTGTGTTTACTTTCATGCATTGCCTAATTTTATTGATGCATTTGATTTTCCTTAGAATAATTTCTTACATGTGTTTTCATGCTTTACTTTCATGTTTATATTTGGTGAATTTTTTTTATTTGTGCAAAGTATTTTTTATTTCTAACTAGGGTGGTAGATTCACCCCAAATTTTGTTTCATTTACCAAGTTATATGGTGTGTAGGTCACAGGTCTACAAATATTATGGAGTTCTCATACATTCTCACACAGAGTGCATGTCCACGAGTAGGAGCCAGATGTTACCCCATGAGGGGTGACACATTTTTGGATACGCTAGCAAGGGTTTCAAGTTGTTTCTTGCATGATGTGTCATTCTCATATTCCCTAGATCTAGATAGAGTTCTTCTTGATCTCCACCAAAAACATGATCGTGCTAGCTCAACTATGGTGTATCTCACTTTCATGCCAACTCCTCATATGTTAGATGCATTGTTGTACGGTATGGCATGGTTCCTATTTTCTTCGTTTGACATTCCATGTATCAATACTTATTTGGAAACAATCATGTAACTTATTATCTCATCATGAAGTGGTAAACACCTAATTATTGCCTAGTAGCATTTCATAACATTACATGGTTTTATGACTTTCCTTGTAATACCTTGGGGAACCATGTTTTATGTTAAAAGTGTTTCATCTCTTGGATTAACCTATACCATTTGGTTCTTAGGATAGATATAATTATCCATATCCCAACCATGCTAATCATTTTCCAACTCCCGAGTGTTATTCATTCCATCCATATCAAAAATTGCATCTTGGTCATGTATGACTTCTCAAAGGTCAAAAGGAAAGGTCAAATTGATAAATCCAGAGTCAATAATCCAATAAGGAATAGAGGTGAAGAGACAAAGTCAAAATACAAATATAAATCTTTAGCAATGCTCCCTCACTATGAGGCCAATGCCCCTAATCTCTAGTTTGTCTATGAATATCTAAATAAAAGGAACTTGTTCGATAAAAAAAACATTAAAAAAAACAACTCTTAAAGGGGTAGTAAGAAATAATGTTAAGGATGGTAACTCAATGTTAATCTATCTCTAGAAGGATATTATATGTAAAAATCCTAGCTAAATAAAGGTGGATGAATAAATAAATGATTGATAAGACTTGTGCATGTCTAAGACATTGAGGGTCGTCACATGAACTCATTCCACATTCCATTTCATCATTATTAATTATTTTGTCCTATATTTCACCTAGGTGCTTAGGAAATATGTGTTGTCTTAGGACTTGATGCATGTATAAGGATCAATATTGTTCCCCTTGGTAAGACTTAGGAAAATATCAAAACAACCCCCTTTTTTTATGTTGTGCTAAGAGATGTCATCGGGTGCTACCAATTAATGGCTTGATCAGAGGCTAGACCCATCACTTCAAGTGGGTATTGTGCATTGGGATACATGTATCATGCCTCAAGATCCATGACATTTCATTGGGATCCATGCTGCTACATTTGGATCCATGTACTCATAAATGATCATATCTACATACATTGGGATCCATACCATTTTCCTTGGGATTCATGTCACCGCATTGGGATCCATGACATTGCATCGCTCCATGAGAGGGATGTCATGTCGCCACACATGCCACATGGACCACTCAAATTCATTCACCCTTATCAATTGGACGTTTCATTCACACTTATGCATTATTTATCTCTCCTTGGACCACACATGGGAGTTATTAATGCCTTGGAAGAGTTGGTTACAAATTATGGAGGTGGTTATAGGTTGTTATTTGGACCTTGTGATGATGTGGCATGCTTTATTTTTATCTACTTGAGAAGCACCCACCTAGAGGATGCCACACATGCCATTTATCTTGACTTTTTTACTTGGATGGCTCACACATGTGAGAGGTAATGTCATCTTCTTGAGTTCGTTATTCCAGACTTTGGACAATGTTGGTTGGAGGATCTTTGGGAGTATTTGGACAATGTTGACTCAATCATTCACCCTCTCATGGGGAAATTTCACCTTTATTGAGGAGTTCACCTAATTTATTATCTCCCTCTAGCCCACACTTGTGGCATTTATTATTATATTTGGACCATTCTTTAGGGTCATTTGGCTCGTGGAGGGTTTTGAGGGATTTTTTAGATGATTTGTTGTATTTTCCCATGGACTGGGTTAATGGTTTTGACCTCATAGTATTGAGCTAGAACATTGTGTTGTATTGTATTTGAGGAGGCTCTTCACCTATAAAAGGAAGAGTCCTGCCTCATTTAAAACCATTGGATATTAATGAGAAACTTGGCTTAATATTTGTTTGAAAATCGATTTCTTTTCTTTGTTAATGTTTAGTCATTTTCAAGGTTTGTATAAGCACTTTTAAAGGCTTTTTTTTAATAAAAAGGCTGCTAGAAGGCCAAAGAAATAAGGGTGAAATGCTCCACTTGGGAAGGTTCTCAAGGTAAGTTCTCTAACCTTACCCCTTTTATCATTGAATTTATTGTTCATGCATTAAGGTAGGACATCTGATGGCTCTATCATTTTGCTTGGCCAACCTTTCAGTTCACCTTGATAGTACTAGGAAAGGTTTTCATAATGTGTTATCCTCAATCTAGATTGCATTGAGCCTCATTGACTTATATTAGTTCAAATCATGCTAACTAGTTCTCAAAGAAACATCTATATGTTGATCACAAGAGGGTTTGAAAATCATTTTTAATTTAAGTAGAAATTGATCACTTTTATGGATGCCCTAATGCATACTTCGCTTGGAATGGTTGAAATCAATACAACATAACTAGGGTTGAAAATAACTTTTATTGCAACATTTTGAAGGAGTGTTGTTCTAGGTTATTATAAACTATCATTGGATGTATTGGAAGGTCCAACAACCTCATTCAAAGTGAAATCGTTGCATGTTCTTTATTGTTGTTCTGGGATTTTTCTAGTATTCCTTTTTTTGCAGAGATTTATTGTTGTGCGGGGCTATTTGTAACCCTCCTCTTTTTCCAATGTTTCGAGGATTTCATTATATTCATTTCCATATGTGTCCAAAAGACTTTGAAGAGATATAAATTACCTAGTTTCAAGACCTGATATTACCTCCTATGTGTTATCCAAAACTCTATCTAGGACTTTCATAAAACTGTATAAGTATTCCACTTTCAATGGTGATTAAAGTGTTGATGTCTTGCAATGTTTTTATGACACCTTGTTTTCCACATCCCAAAGAAGCCAAAATATGTTAAGGAATTCCAAAGGACCTTGTAATTAGTCCAATCGTTGCCTCCTTT
>ML803225.1:157040-188783 GCA_009831015.1 Picea engelmannii | reverse complement strand
TGCATGGTGTATTGTGGTGTATTGGTGTAACTCTTATACTATTGTTCATTGCTCATTGGATAGAATTGAATGGTTTAAGTATAAGTTGAAAAATGTTTTAAATTGTACTTGATACTGATTCACCCCCCTCTCAGTATCAACAGTTACCCCTAGGTGATAGGAGCTAGCAAGGCCTATAGGTACAACCTTGCCCAAAATTTCGTGGATAATATCTAGAGTTAATTTCCCACAATTTGAGATAGATAGATCCCTTGGGTAATAAGGATCAAGATCTAATTACCATATATCAAAAGATATTACCAATAGTGATCATTTTTCCATCTCTATTTAACTATTGACTATCTGTCATCCAAAAACAAACAAATTCATCCAAAAACCCACAGCTAAGCTGCAACCTAGAGAGAACTATAATGCGCTCAAAAATAGAGATATGGTATTCAAACAACACCTCTCCCCATGATACTCATTGCAAATTAAGGACCTTTGAGTTTTCGAAGAGCTTCCTTCGACAGATAATCGACCTAGATGTTGTAAGTTCTATAAATGTTCTTGATCAAGATAGAAACATAGGAATCCTACAACTCTCTTACGCATTGTTTCCATGATGGAAATACTAGACCTTCCAACAAAGAAGAACCATTAAACTAGTCTATAATCACCTTAAAGTCTCTCATAACTTGAAGCTTACTAGCACCTTTTGAGATGGAAAAATTTAAAAAGGCCTGGAGAGAAATAAGCTCAACCTTAGAGTTTTTCCCCCAAATAGCTCCCAATTTCAAGAGACAAAAATGCTCAGATGAAATATATAGAATCATACCAACACCACAGAGACTAGGTTCACCCTGGCATGCACCATTAAAACAACTCTAGGCTATTGAGGTATCAAACACATGGGTGCATCTAGTCCTAATAATTTTAATGACAAGTTGTTGCTTTAATTCTTTGAATATAATACGAATCATATGAGCCACCAAAATAGGACTCTCAGAAATCCCTTCAAATAAGGATCGGTTCTTATACATCCAAATACCCCATAACACTAAGTGTTGGAACATATATATATTTCTAAACTTTAGACATTACATAGTTTTCATTCTCGTTTAAATAAAATCAACGCACGTTTGTTTCTCACCATTGATGAAGTTTTCCACCAAATCAAACGATCCTAATCTCTTAAAGTTATGGAGTCGCCTACACGTTAAAGACTCAAATCATTAAAGACTATATTTTAAATTTCTAGTTTCAAAGTTTCGCGTTGTAGGCAACATATAGCAACTCCAAAGTCCCGATACCTAAAAAGTGTTTGAGGAATCCTAGTCATGATACACGTATACTCACTAATACCTGACATACCCTTCCAAAAATATGACATGTCGGAACTTTAAATAAAGTTAATTAACCAAACGAATGAAAGGATGAATACTTAAGAAGAAACTAAAACCCAATTAGAAAATTGAATAATAGTTTCGCTATTTCGAGAATCGGGTCTTCGTCATCTATCGTATCCTTAATTCTTGAAACCCGAACTCCCAAAATATCTTAAACATTAAGCTAGGTTAATTAAGGATTTAAAACGATTAACAATTAATTAATCATATCGCGATTTCGCATTTCGGGGATCCTGCCTCGAGGGACTTGCAATATCTCGAGGTCTGAAACCCCAAAATACTTAACGGTTAAGCATGATTAATTAATAGGTTAAAACGTGATTATTTAACGGGTTAAAATGTGATTATTTAACGTGTTAATCATGATTAATTAATTTGTTAAAGAGGATTAATGTTAATTAATTACTTCACAATTTCGTGTTTCGGGAATACTATCTCGAGCTGTCATCGAATACCCTGAAGTCTGAAACCCCAAAATACTTAACGGATAAACATGATTAATTAATGAGTTAAATGTGATTAACTAATGGGTTAAACCTGATTAATTAACAAGTTAAGAAGGATTAATGTTAATTAATTACATCGTGATTTCGTGTTTCGGGAATGCTATCTCATGCTGTTATCGAATATCCCAAGGTCTGAAACCCTAAAATACTTAACGGTTAAACATGATTAATTAAAATGTTAAACATGATTAATGCTAATTAATTACATCGTGATTTCATGTTTCGAGAATACTGTATCAAGCTATTATCGAATATCCCGAGGTCCGAAACCCCGAAATACTTAACGGTTAAACATGACTAATTAACGGGTTAAACAGGATCAATAAAAAACTTAAAAGGCAATTATCTTATAGTTAATCATTTTGCAGCTTCTGGTTTTGGGGATTTTTCGACTTTGTTCCATCCAAAAAACTCTCAATCTTGAACCGACGATATTTAATGGTGTTTATCATGAATCAAAGGTAATGATTTCTTAGAAAGGAATGCTCAAATTAACACAAAATGAACGTGAATAAAAATGTTTGGTTTTGAATTTCATTTCTACCTTCCGCAAAGTAGTGAGTTTTATCCAAGGGAAGCTTATGCATTCTCCTTTGTAACAGGTTGGAAGCAAATGAAGCAATTGAACCATCACAGTTAGTAGTAAAGTTGATGAATAGACAGGTCCATTGTGTCGAACATGGAAATTCAAGCACAACTGGCAAAAAGTGAAGACACGTGCACCTACTACTCCTACGAAAAAAATATTAGATGTCAATTGTCTCTATGCTAAAGGAAGAGGAGAAGAAACTTTGTCACTAACAAATGGAGTGAGACAAAGGAGATACTAACGAAACCCTTCAAGTTACATATTGTAATATTTACCGTTTTTTGAATTATGAGAATTCCAACCGCTTCGGTTGAAACCATTTTTGTATAAATACATGGTTTAAAGACTTAACACATGTGGCTTCTTGCGGAATGTAATTAAGAGAAAATATCCTTTTGTGAGAATTAATACAAGCGCAGACAAAGATTCCAATCTGTGTGCAGTGTGAGTTATGTTTCTTCTTTGTACTCCATATTTCTTGTTTCTTTAAATGTCTCTTTGATAAGTGAGTGCTTACAATTTAGTAACACAACTACTATAATCACACCAAACCGATTGTTCGTTAAGCAAACAGTTTTTCCTCTATATTTGTTGTCAGTAAATACAAGACCTGTAAGCTATTTGGATAACTAAATCTTATATCCTTTCAAGAGTGCATGCTTTATTTTCCTCTACTGTGAACAGGATAAGATTCATCTCTACATTGATGCCTTGTTTTGTTTAACAGTTTTGTAAATTTCCCTCACCTCACCTGATTTCATAAATCGACTCGGACAACAAATTACGACCTTTATATTGTTTTGTTTTTATTTTCATTTGAGGAATTAAAGCTTATATAAATATCAGAAGAAAAAGCACTTATTAAAATCAACCTTCATATTTATGATGCCTTGAGATTATGCTTCTAAGCCTTAAGTGTAATCTCAGGAACAACATTTTTTTGGCACCGTTGTCGAGGACGGAGAAACGAAGTTATTTTTCCCTGGGAAAACGACATGGTAAGTTTCTATCATTGGTAGTGAACAAAGATTGAATACATAATAAGGATAATATTTATCTTTCACTTGGCGACACCATGGTTCGAAGACTCCACATAATTCACCGGTGACTCCACTATTTCCAAGATGTCAATTTTGTTTGCTTCTCGGATTGTTGCAAGGTTTGCTCCTTTGGACTTTACAAATATTTTTGGTTTTCCAAATATTGTTCCAGAACTCAAAGTTTGGGAAGATCATATTCCTATCTTTAGAGAGGATAAAGATGATAATATTGCTCAACATTTGTTTGAATTTCATAATCTCATGCATCAATTAGATATTCATCAATAAGATGTTTTGATAAAATTGTTCATGTTTAATCTGGAAGGAAATACTCGACTTTGGTACAAATCTCTACTCCCTTCCAGCATCTCATCATTGAAAGAATTCCATGAAGCTTTTCATGAATATTGCAAAAGAATGTACTCATCAGAGTTCCTTTTTGAAGGCTGTTGCAATTTAGATTCTGTAAAACAAGATGGTAAAGAAAATCAGTTTGTTGATGAAAAATCAGAACATGATAAAAATTGTGGTCAATTATATGAAGATTAATTTACAGGAAAACAAGATCTCCTTCAAACAAATCAGAAAAATTTATATGAAGAAGACTTTGAAGTTAATCAAGAAGAGGTTTTTTCGCAGCAGTAAGAATGAAGACGAAATCATTGCAAATGAAGAATTTTTTGCAGAAACTCCAATCTTTCAAGCAGATCAAGTCCAGATTAATTGTAGAAATAAAGATGAAAATGCATTTTCTAATGAAGAACTAGATTCAAATTCATACATACATGATTCTACCTTCAGTTCCTCTTCCCCAGAAAATGATTTTCAGGATGATTTTGGTAGCATTAATAATACTGAAGATAATTTGATTGAACAAAATGATGACGAAATTGTTGATATAGATCTTTGCGAAGGCCAATGGTTTATTGAAGACCATTCACAACCAGCTTTCGAAGAGGATGATCCTGGTAATGATACTGACAATGGAAATGATATTCAATGTGTGTTTGTCATTGTATCAAATGTTCATAGTAATTACTGCCATGATCAAACCACTGTTCTAAATGTTGATTTTGACCAAGCTGCTACTACTCAGTCATCACTACTAGATCATCAAGAAATGGAAGTTTTTGGAAGTCAAAGTTCAGAAATTTTATATAGTCATCCTATCTACTATGAGTATCCAGACGATGAAGGAAAGCAGATTCATTTCCCAACATGCATGGAATTATACAATAGTTATCCTTTGTTTGATAACTATGATGAAGGTGATCTTGAAGCCGATGAACAACAAATTATTTCTCTCCCTCCAGAGAATTCTATTCAGCAGGAAAATTATCAGTTGCACTGTGAAAGCAGTCAACTTGTATATGATAGTGAAGAGGAAGATTCTTGGACCGGTGATGAAGGAAATAAAGAGGGGTTAATGGAGAAACCGATCTCCCCTTCCTATTTAACAACTGGTGAGCAGCAGACTAGTAAGCCTCAATATGGCTTTCTCGAGCCAGAAAAAGAAAAGATCTTCTACAGAGAAAACAGGGATTTCATACAACTTGGCTAGCAGGAAAAGGTATTAGTTGACTTTAAGAATTTTATATCTTTATATTTTCGTGATCCAATAGCGGTTTGGTTAGAGTATTTTCTTCAAGAATTCCAAAATGTTGCAAAATTTCATGTGAAACCAAACTTCAGCAGTAAGCATGAGCTACCTATTCATTATTTTTTACAAAAAAAATATTATCTTTTCATTCCTTCATTTAGTAGCAAGCAAGGTATGTTAAACAACCCATTATTTGCATGGCTCTATTGGAAATTTCATGTTACTTGATCAATGGAATTTCACCCGATTAATGTATGGCCAATGTATATAAATAAGTCATTAAAATAAAATTAAAATTAAAATTAATATATAGATATATATATATATATAATAAAAAGACCTTTAATAAAATATGAGAATCAGTGAACAAGCTTATGTGGGATTGACCTTGTTAGAAAAGGAACATTTTTTTTGTTTTATTCTGCCCATCCTCGAGTTTTACTTTCCTATGATTCTCAGTACCTCTCCCTGGTCTGCATAGAGAGAGAATATTTCGCTTTAACTCTGAAAACTTAGAAACATGTCTTAAAATAATGTTAGGTGAAAATTTATATGCCTCTCTCAATTTAACTGAAAGAAAGTATGTCTAGGTTAATCCTGACTACTTAAGCCTTTTTAACAGATTCAAACTGATTAGTTTCACTCAAGGCAAGTCCCTGGAAAGTAAAATCTCCCCATGAGAACTTCCTTGTAGGCAAAGGTGTTTTGAAGGTTGGAAGAGGATTAAACCAGAGTAATCAAAGTGAGTTTATAGACCTCTCTTGCTAAATTATAAACAGATATTGTCCCTGATGTATTACATACATATCGATTGCCCCCACTTCATGTTTATAAAAAGAAATATAAGACAGATGGTGAAAGGAAATTCATTAAATGATTACCCCCATCTAGTCCAAAAAGAGATTATGAAAGGAAATTCATTAAATGATTGCCCTCATCTCAGCATTTAACTGCAAAATGACTAATTGAAGTGGTGAAAGGAAATTCAATGAGGGAATTAGATAACTTCACTGGGGTACTGAACAGGCTCGCTGGCAGTGAAGCAATGTCTATGATATATGCAAGGCTATTATACATGTATTATAATGTACTCTAGTAGTTAGTTCTCTTTTTGACAAGATTTACATTCTAAGCTGACACATGACTCCATAACTAAATCATTAAAATCATTTTCCCTTGATACAAACAAGATCAAATAGAGTTTGATAGATGGGTTAAGGTTGTTTTGATTATCTTAAGAAAATCCGAATACAGATTTAAGAAAGAGGAATTTCAAATAGCCTAACTGAAAGTCATGATTTGATGTGTTTTGAAGGTTTTCTAAGTTACGGTTGAAACTCTTGTCTCAGTGTGATCCTTTTCCAAAAGTGTTCCACAGAAATGCAATAATGACTCCATTTACCCAATAAAGGCACTTGATCTACTATTCTTCTGCATCTCGCAGGGATAGGCGATCCCTAGATGGAGCCTATGTTGGAACATATATATATTTCTAAACTTTAGACTTTAAATAGTGTTCATTCTCGTTTAAATAAAAACAACGCATGTTTTTTTCTCACCATTGATGAAGTTTTCCACTAAATCAAATGATCCTAATCTCTTAAATTTATGGAACCTCCTACACGTTAAAGATTCAAATCATTAAAGACTATATTTGAAATTTTGGGTTTTGGAGTTTCGTACTGCAGGCATTTCAACATATAGCAACTCCAAAGTCCCAATCCCGAAAAGTGTTTGAAAAATCCTAGTCACGATACATGTATACTCACTAATACCTGACATACCCTTCCAAAAATTTGACCTATCGAAACTTTAAATAAAGTTAATTAACCAAACGAATGAAAGGATGAATACTTAAGAAGAAACTAAAACCCAATTAGAAAATCAAATAATAGTTTCGCTATTTCGGGAATCGGGTCTTCGCCATCTATTGTATCCCTAATTCCCAAAACCCGAACTTCCGAAATATCTTAAACATTAAGCTAGGTTAGTTAAGGATTTAAAATGATTAACAATTAATTAATCATATCGCGATTTTGCATTTCGGGGATCCTGCCTCGAGGGACTTGCAATATCCTGAGGTCCAAAACCCCGAAATACTTAACGGTTAAACATGATTAATTAACGGGTTAAAATGTGATTATTTAATAGGTTAAAAGGTGATTATTTAACGTGTTAATAATGATTAATTAATGTGTTAAACATGATTAATGTTAATTAATTACTTCGCAATTTCGCGTTTCGGGAATACTATCTCGAGCTGTCATCGAATACCCCAAAGTCCAAAACCCTGAAATACTTAATGGATAAACATGATTAATTAATGTGTTAAACGTGATTAATTAATGGGTTAAAATTGATTAATTAATGGGTTAAGAAGGATTAATGTTAATTAATTACATCGCGATTTTGCGTTTCGAGAATGCTATCTCGTGTCGTTATCGAATATCCCGAGGTCTGAAACCCTGAAATACTTAACAATTAAACATGATTAATTAAAATGTTAAACATGATTAATGGTAATTAATTACATTGTGATTTCACATTTCGGGAATATTGTATCAAGTTATTATCGAATATCCCGAGGTCGGAAACCTCGAAATACTTAACAGTTAAACATGACTAATTAACGGGTTAAACAGGATCAATAAAAAACTTAAAAGGCAATTATCTTATAATTAATCATTTCGCAACTTCTGGTTTTGGGGATTTTTTGACTTTGTTCCATCCAAAAAACTCACGATCTCAAACTGACAATATTTAATGGTGTTTATCATGAATCAAAGGTAATGATTTCTTAGAAAGGAATGCTCAAATTAACATAAACTGAATGTGAATAAAAATGTTTGGTTTTGAATTTCATTTCTACCTTCCGCAAAGTAGTGAGTTTTATCCAAGGGAAGCTTACGCATTCTCCTCTGTAGCAGGCTGGAAGTGAATGAAGCAACTGAACCGCCACAGTCAGTATTAAATTTGATGAATATATGTGTCCACTGTGTCGGACGTGGAAAGGCAAGCACAGCTGGAAAAAAGTGAAGACACATGCACCTGCTACTCCTAAAAAAAAAGATTAGATGTTAGTTGTCTCTATGCTAAAGGAAGAGGATAAGAAATGTCGTCACTAACAAATGGAGTGAGACAGAGGAGATACTAATGAAACCCTTCAAGTTACACATTGTAATATTTACCGTTTTTTGAATTATGAGAATTCCAACTGCTTCGGGTTGAAACCATTTTTATATAAATACATGGTTTAAAGACTTAACACAGGCGACTTCTTGCCAAATGTAATTAAGAGAAAATATCCTTTTGTGGGAATTAATACAAGAGTAGACAGAGATTCCAATCTTTGTGCAGTCTGAGTTATGTTTCTTCTTTGTACTCCATATTTCTTGTTTCTTTAAATGTCTCTTTGATAAGTGAGTGTTTACAATTTAGTAACACAGCTACTGTAATCACACCAAACCGGTTGTTCGCTAAGCAAACAGTTTTTCCTATGTATTTGTTGTCAGTAAATACAAGACCTGTAAGCTACTTGTATAACTAAATCTTATATCCTTTCAAGAGTGCATGATTTATTTTCCTCTACTGTGAATAGGATAAGATTCATCTCTACATTGATGCCTTGTTTTGTTTAACAGTTTTGTAAATTTCCCTCACCTCACCTGATTTCATAAATCGACTCAGACGACAAATTATGGCCTCTGTATTGTTTTGTTTTTATTTTCATTTGAGGAATTAAAGCTTATATAACTATCGGAAGAGAAAACACTTCTTAAAATCAACCTTTATATTTATGATGCCTTGACATTACGCTTCTAAGCCTTAAGTGTAATCTCAGGAACAACACTAAGCATGGAAGCTCGATGAATGATCTAGTCAATGGGTATTTTATTTAATACCACATACATTGATCTTAAGAATTGCAGTTCCAAGAACTAGGATAATTCAAGCTTAAAAAGGTTTCCTACCAAACCTAAATAGTAAAAGAACGAGTTACAAATATATGATCAACCAACTCTTCATTCTCCTTACAAAGAACACTTCTATTTGTCGTTGTCCATCCCCTTTTCTGACCATTATCCCAAGTTAGAATTTGATTCACCATTTCCATCCAAGCAAATAACCAAGTCTTTAAAGAACACTTCCACTTCTAGAAGAGAGGTTTCCACCACTTACAATCCTCTATATTTAGGTTAAAGGAAATAGCTTCATACACCAATTTTGTTGTTAAGTCTCTTATGGTTTTGTTCCATGAACACACTATCTCATCATCTTCATCACAGAGTCAGATCGCATTACGGAGAGTAGCCTAATGAAATCTCTTCACTCTTTTGCCAGGGCACCATTCAAGCCTGATTCTTATGTCGAAAGCCAATGTTGAGTCCTTCTAGCTTGAGCCCATTGAAATCCTACATCACCCGAGACCAAGAAACTGTGATCATGCAAAAACCTACGTAAATCATGAGAAAGTCAATCATTGACACCTACACTGACCCATGGGTATTTTCCCAATTTTACTCAAGTTCCTCTTGTTATCCTCCATTTAACCTAGTGATAAAAAATGGGAAAGGCACCAACCAATCCTTTCCAGGCATTGGATACTCCTCTAATAGACTTAGGTTCTTCTATGATCCAATGTTCCACCGAGTGAGATTGAATATATTTTTTACGCATCATTATACCCCAATTGTCGTTATTAAACAATAAATGCCACATACTTTTAGTTGCCAATGCTTGTCCAAAAAGATAGATATTCTTTAGCCCCCAACCCTTGTCCTTCTTTGGTTTTCTAAAGTTTTACATTTGAGAAATGGAATATTTTCTTTCAATTTCTTACCAGACCACAAAAAGTTAAAACCACATTTCTTGATTCTATCTAAAATGCTTTGGGGCACATGAGCAAGGGAAATCCAATATACCAGAATACTCTCCATAACTAATTTTAGTATAATAACTCTACCTCCAATAGATATCCAACAATGACACCAACAATTGATTCTAGATTCAACCTTTTTTACCAGTTGTTACACATTATTTTCGTCATCCCTATGACCGTTAATGATGTAAACCTATATGTTGCCTTTGGAGGGGTCAGTAGCCTGTGTTCCTGAAGAAAGAAGGGAGAAGAACTTTTCCTGAGAAAAGAAGTTGCATTTCCCTTTGTAAAAACCCTATTAAAGAGGATTTTCGCATGCTGCACTATAGCTAGGGTGTGAAAATACCTAATTTTCACAGGCTGCACCATAGCTAGGTTGTGAAGTGTTCGCAGGTTGCTATATAGGCAGGGTGAGAAAATGATCATATGTGGGAAAAACGAGCATCTTCTCTATGATTCTAGCAAGAGAAACTTCCATGGTGAAGTGGAATCTGAATGGTTTGAATCTTACTCGCTTTCATGATTTAGTGGGATCATCCTAACATCCTTAGCTTATCCTCTTCAACTTATAAAAGGAGAGGAGCTCTCATGGAGAAAGTTAGCTTTTGATTTTGGAGCTTGGATTGGATTGAGCTTTGGAGATTGTTAGCTTGGCTAGATGAGCCATTTTGTAAAGATAGATTGTGAATATTATCAGATCTATGCTCTCAGAATTCTTGGAGTGGAAGTGTGTGGGGAACGAAGGACAGTTGGAAGGGACCTTATGACATCAAGGCCATGGTTGTAATCTCTCTTTCACATTTAATATGATACAGTAATATGATTCTTTCCTATAAAGCTTGTTGTGTTTTATTGTATGATTCCTTGATCACATACATAGGTTTATATTGAGTTTATGCTATTACTATCACTTTGGTTGGTTGCGTTCTTCTACAGATTCATCATTGTATGAGCATTGGAATGGAGCTAGGATGGCAATGGCGAGAGGAAGTGGTGTTTAAACGGTATGTCACGTATCCCTCTTTAGTTAGTAAATTCAATATCTAAAAATTAAGGAAATCATCATGTTCTGGAGTGTTTTGTTCTAGATCTAGGTGGATCTAGGGACATCAGTTAGTGTCCGCACCTACCGATTTATCCAATAACAAAATTGGCAACCATACTGGGGAACGGATTGTTTCCTAGTTAGTCTAATTTCCCTTGCTTTGATTGCTTGATTTCTAGTCTCTGAGTCTGTGGGAGATCCATCCAGACTCTCTGGATCTGAAAGTTCACTTAGACTCTTTGTATTTTTTCAAAATTCCTTTTGATTATAGATATCCCCACACTTCACCTGTATACAGCCTGCGAAAAACTTTGATTTCCGCACCTTACTGTTTAAACCAGTGTGAAATTTTCACACCCTACCCATTGCTAGCCTGCGAAAACTGTTGATTTTTGCACTGTAATATACTCCTGGCTTGCGAACTTGTTTGTAAAAATTTTTGGATTGGGTCTTGTTATCTTTTGATGCCCAGTTTTGCTTTGATTAGCTGGATTGAACTTTTGGAGCCTATATTGATCTGTTTACAGTCTGCTTGACATTCTTTGAGTTGATTTTAGCCATCTTTGCTTTGTTTGGTTTTGAAGGATTAGTCTCTTGCTTTGAGTGTCTTCCAATTACAAAGCGTGTGTTTTCTTTAGAATTGTTTAGGTAAAGATCAAATTTCTTCTGAATAGTTCTCTTTAAAAGAAAACTTTTAGTTTGGGTTTCTTTGTTTTAAGAAAGTTCATTATTGCTTTTAGTGAAAGTTTTGAAACAAAAAGATTTAATTTCTTGCTTTATATTAGATTGGGGGCATCCTTGCATTTGAAGTAGCGAAATTGCATGATTCTTAGCATTTTTGGTCTTAAATTTTGAAAATTTTCTTGAAGATATTGATATTGATGAGTTTTAAAATTTTGGGACATCGAGCATATGGGAATGATAAATGTTTTCTCCTTCTCGTAGCATAGATTTCATCGAAATGAAAAGATTGCATCTTCATCTCTTTGCATAACTTTCAAGTCGGTCAAAACACCATATTGTCCACGCCATTTTCCTTTTGAGTAACAACAACCTTAAAAATAAAGCTCTTATAAAAATTGATTAGACATTTTTATATTTTATGGTAGAAAACCTACGTTAGATTAGTTGTAGGGCTTTGGAATACGTGTGAAAGATAACTTTCCAAAGTTGCAAACAAACATAGAATATTGAGTTAGGGAGCGATTAAATCCACTTATTACATTTTGTCTTGGGTAGCCCTTCTAACACAAGGGTCAATCACGAGGTCGCATTGAGACTGGAAGAGTTACTCACCCTGCTTTGTTGGTCTTGGTGTAGAGATTGCATGTATTATGGGGGTCATTTGAAGGTATACCCACAATGATGAGTGGAAGCCTTTCAAGTTGATTTCGAGCTAGATACCCTGCCCTTTCACATGGATCGGACTATCGACTATTTCCCCAGGCATCACTGTAATGATTGGTAACCTTAGTGGCCTATCTCTTTAGGGTCTTTACACAATGTGACTGTGGAGGGGCAAGTCTTCACGGTACCTGGAATCGACGTTGGACAAACTCACTCGAACTCCTTGGAGGGTATACCCACATTTATGTGTGGGAGCTTGCACCAGGGTGTAAGTCTGTTAAGCAGGTCGTCAACGTAACTTTTCAACCCGCTCTATCTCAGCCCCTTCTTACATTGTTCCCGCGACGTTGGATTTCATCACCAACTAGTGCGTTCATTGTGAGAAGGTTTTGTTTGCTTGCTTGCTTACTAGATTTTTAGCGTGTGTTGTTTGTTTTTCCTAGAGGACTCTAGATTGGATATTTATTTAATGGCGTCAGTTCCCGGAATGACCAATGAAGGAACCCCTGCTCCAAGGGAACCTTTTGTTTTTCCTTCTTATGGAAACATTGATCTTCCTCACATCGCTACTTTGAGCCTTCCAGGTCTCACTATTGGATTGTCGGTGTGGTTGTTTTCCACTCAGGTAATCCCGAATGAAGTTAGTGCTTCAATTGCAAGAACTTCCCCCCAAGAGCATCAACCTCATGTTGATCCTTCACCTTCTTCACCAATAAGGTCTTCTTCACCTTCTTCGCTTGCAAGGTCACCTTTTGTTTCATCTTCTTTGTCGAGTGAAATTTCTAAAGCTAGTAACCCAGTGAATAAGAAGAAGAAGAAAAGAAAGATTAAGAAGGAGAAAGATAAACAAGGGTCAAAACTGCCAACCATTGTCAAACATGTTGGAAAACAACCAGTTATTGTTAATCGTGTTGGGAGTGTTGATGTCAAGATCACCCAAACAAATCGTAAGCCCAAGTACCCTTGAAGGCTTTGTAAGGGTAGTCATCTTCTTAAGGATTTCCCTGGTCTATCCAAGATTATAGAAGCTTGGTCTACACACCCTCACCAACCCGTGTCATCAATCTCTGAACAACATGTTGATGACCTCTCATCAACTAGTCAAGATACCATTGGGAAGAAGAAAAGTCGAGTCAAGTTCCCATGTATGTTATGCAAAGGGCGTCATCTCACTCACCTTTGCCCTCGTATGGACGAAGCCTCGAAATTACTGGAAGACGTGATTGTTTCACAGCCTCAAGTTTCAGCTGCTTATCGCAATCTTACTCTCGACCCACCTATAGTTAATGGAATGATCAGTTCGGTTCCCCCGTCAGTCAGTATGGTTGATCAGGTAGTCAATCTGGTCACGTCCTTAATAGAACCAGTTGGAAAAGTGGTCAATCTGATCCCATATTTGGTCGATCCCACTCTCCCTTTAGAGAGTGTTAACAAAGTGGTTGATCCGATCCCATCCTCGGTCGATCCCACTCTCCCGTTAGAGAGTGAACCCGATACTGCCCATGTTTTTCTCATTGATACAGAATCTACCATGTTGGGGGCTATTCCTCCTTCTCCCGTGGAACCCCCTCCAAGTAATGAGGCCATCCTTTTTAATTGGGGTGTGCTAACTAGACCTTATCTTCCCTCTCACATTCCTTTCCAGATTACAGTGCAAGTTTGTGGTCAGGACGTTCCTCAGACGTTGATAGATGAAGGTTCGTCCGTTATCATTTTGTCCTCTTTTGCTTGGCAAGCTTTGGGTTGTCCTCAGCTTGCCCCAGTTACGCAGAATTTGTTAGCTTTCAATAGAAGAACCAGTCAACCTTTAGGGACCCTTCCTCAGTTTCCTGTAACTTTGGGAGGGAAAACTGTCTTTATTGATGTCATGGTAGTCCAAGACCCCTTGGATTTTGCTTAACTCCTTGGGTGGGATTATGTCTATGCCATGAAAGTTATTGTGTCCACTCTTTTTCGTGTGATATCTTTCCCTCACGATGGAAGAATTGTGACTATTGATCAACTTTAATTCATCGGTCCTAATTGGATTACCTACCTTAGTGGTTCTTATATGCAGACGGTATCACCCCTGCCACAGGTAAATTATGTGGCATTGTCTCCCATGCCTTCCATTGCCAATGACAATGACTTGGATCCGGTAGTTGACATGGTGACCTCTTCGGTAGGGATATTGGAGCCTGACCTCCTTACCCCTCTCATGACCTTCGACATGTGTTCCTTCCAGAGTGTGTTTCTTCCATCAAGCGAAGATCTCTTGGAGGCCATGACCGAGTTTTGTCCCTTGACATAGTGTCATTTCGAAGCATTGTCCTCTTGGAATCCATACTCAATAAGAGAGTTCCAAGAATAGTTTTTTCATCTCTGAGGAAACCTTGTTAAAAAATGAAACAAAGGTATTTGAGCATGGCTTTCTGATTTCAAGCTCGTTAAAAAATGAAACCACTTATGAGGATAGTTTTTTATCTTTGTGGCAACCTCGTTAAAAAAAAAATGAAACAGAGGTTACGAGCATCGTTCCTGTTTTTGTTTCGAGCTCATTAAAAAATGAAACATTGGTCTGGGGATTATACCTAGAGTCACGAGCATAGTTATTCTCATGTGTCAAGCTCGTTAAAAAATGAAACAACTTCCCCCTCTTCGTTTGGGTCAAGTCCTGCGTATAGTATTTGAAGCTTCATTTCATTCTCCGTTGCAATTGGATGAAACGAAGATTGGGGGGCATTTGGCTATGGCCTCTGGACTTCATGCTGAAGTTAAGCTACTAGCTTCTTAAGCTGGGGGCTAAGTACCAACCATCCCTATGTTATGCATTAGGAAGTCGAAGCATAGTTTTCTATGGTTCAAGCTTGTGTAAAAATGAAACCACTTACCTCAAGCATAGTTTCCTCTGGTTCAAGCTTGTGTATAAATAAAACCAGGTCCAAGCATAGTTTTGTTTTGTTTTAAATCTTGCGTAAAAATTAAAACAATCCCGAGCTTAGTCTTTGTTCTTTCTCATGCTCGTAAATACATGAGAATAAGTTACCGAGCTTAGTCTTTGTTCTTTCTCGTGCTCATAAATCAATTAGAATGTAACCGAGTATACTTTTATCACTTTTTCAGACTCGTAAAGGTTATACGAAAAAGGAACCCCCTGGAGTCTCCTTTAAGCTCTTTTCAGACTCTCTAAACATGAAAAGATTGTCGAGTGACCATGTTATCTTCATGCTCATTAAAGTATTTGAAGAAAACGTCTATTGAGCAATAGTTTATCTCTTTTTTGGTCTCATCAGACTACTTTATGAAAAAGGAACTAAGAGAGTTCTCTTTAAGTGTTTTTCAGACTCTCTAAACATGAAAAACCCCTGAGTTTTCTTTCTTTAGACTCGTTAAACAAACATCGAAAGGCCCATATGGGACCGAACCACTCCTTCTTAGGTTTCATTAAACATACTCTGAGGGACTCGTCTGAAGGATGAGCTTAAATTGACAAGCATATGTTATCCTCCTCAAGCTTGCATAAAAATAAAGAGGTACTCGCCAAAAATGGTGGGGGGGAAATTGGGAAATAAATGTGTCTAAACCTGTATTCCATGGAAGAGTCACCTTTGAACATGACACCCTTTCAATCTCTTTGTCTCTAGGTTGGGAAACCCACTCGTCTCTTGGCCATACTCCTTTATAAGATTACAAATTGGTATGTGATCCATGTTGTTGAGTCAGTATTTTCCAAGACAGTTGTCATGTCGTCAATATGTTCAAAGAGAAGTTCAACCCGGAAATCCTTCTATTGCGTCGACTATGTCTGCAGTCTTTAAGCCTTCTATTGCGTCAGCCATCCCTGAGTCAATCCTGAATCACTTGTTACTCTGATCTGCATCAAATCTTGTCACTTGTTTCATGTCATTGATGTGGGATACATTAAGGCCCTCTTGTGACGAGTCTTTTTCTGTCTACTTCAACTCATTATCTAGGAATTAGACTTAGAAACTAATTGGTACCTTGGAAATTGCATGCCTCAATGGCAGGTTTCCTCGCTTTCAACAGTGGGTTTTCATTATCGACCCCTGATTGAGAGATTTTGTCAAGTGTTCAACCTCAGCTCATTGATTCACATTCATTGGATTGTACCAGAGTACCTTGGGAGTCATTGACATTAATGGTGATTTCCCTCGCACTTGTTAACGGTATACACTAATGACCGGTAATCAAGTGGTTTCTACCATGTTCGACTTCAGTACATGTATTCACATGGTCATATATGTATTATAGAGTGGTGGAGATGAAGACCCTGAATCTTTTCTAACAGATTCGGGTTGCGTTAGAGTATATTTAGTTTGTACTGTTGCATAGATCCACATTGTATGTCTCATGGCTATGTTCAAATTTGAGTCTTTAACACATAGATCCACAGTGTATTTTTGGTGGCTATGTTCATATTTGAATCATATTGGCATGGATTCACAGTGTATGTTTGGTGGCCATGACCTATCTTACTTGACATGGATCTTCGCATGTCGACATTTATGCTCTGGTTCATTTGTATTCTGAGTATGGGAATGCCTACCTCAGTGAAAATATATTATTGTACTGTATTTCCTTCTTTGTTGGCAGGTTTCTGACCGACTGTTCCTTGTTCCCTACACACACTCGACAAAGTATTTCAGCTATCACTTTGTTCTAACTTCATACTTTGGGGGGCTCTCTGTTACACATTATTTTTGTCATCCCTATGACCGTTAATTATGTAAACCTATATGTTGCCTTCGGAGGAGTTGGTAGCCTGAGTTCCTGAAGAAAGAAGGGAGAAGAACTTTTCCTAAGAAACGAAGTTGCATTTCCCTTTGTAAAAACCCTATTAAAGAGGATTTTTGCATGTTGCACTATAGCTAGGGTGCGAAAATGCATGATTTTCATAGGCTGCACCATAGCTAGGTCGCGAAGTGTTCGCATGTTGCTATATAGGCAGGGTGCGAAAATGCTCATACGTGGGAAAAACGAGCATCTTCTCGATGCTTCTAGAAGGAGAAACTTCCATGGTGAGGTGGCATCCGAATGGTTTGGATCTTACTCGCTTTCATGATTTAGTGGGATCATCCTAACCTCCTCACCTTATCCTCTTCAAATTACAAATGGAGAGGAGCTCTCATGGAGAAAGTTAGCTTTTGATTTTGGTGCTTGGAATGGATTGAGCTTTGGAGATTGTTAGCTTAGCTAGATGAGCCATTTTGTCAAGATAGATTGTGAATATTATCAGATCTATGCTCTCAGAATTCTTGGAGTGGAAGTGTGTGGGGAACGAAGGACAGTTGGAAGGAACCTTTCAACATCAAGGCCATGGTTGTAATCTCTCTTTCACATTTAATATGATACAGTAATATGATTCTTTCCTATAAAGCTTGTTGTGTTTTATTGTATGATTCCTTGATCACATACATAGGTTTATATTGAGTTTATGCTATTACTATCACTTTGGTTGGTTGCGTTCTTCTACAGGTTCATCATTGTATGAGCGTTGGAACGGAGCTAGGATGGCGATGGTGAGAGGAAGTGGTGTTTAAACGATATGTCACATATCCCTCTATAGTTAGTAAATTCAATATCTAAAAATTAAGGAAAGCGTCATGTTCTGGTGTGTTTTGTTCTAGATCTAGGTGGATCTAGGGAGATCAGTTAGTGTTCACACCTACCGATTTATCTAATAACACCACCCACAACCAATCAACTACTCTATATTCATTTGGTTTATGATAATATCCTAGGTATTTTAAATGTATATAAATAGATGATAATATTGAATCAAACATTAGCCTTATTTGAGCTTCCACTTCCTCTAAAATCTCATTATAGATAATTTCATATTTGTTGGCATTAATCTCCATACATGTGACTAGGAAAAAATTCTAATGAGATACTTTAACACTCTTTGTTCCCTCACTAAACCTTCCATGAGTAAGAAGACATTGTCAACAAATAACAAATGTGTCAACCTTACCTTCTCAACAACCGATACTCCCTTAATAGAACTCTCACTCTTGCATCACGAATTAATTTACTCAAACCCTTCACAACAAGCAGAAATAGAAATGGAGACAATGGAAATCCTTGATGAAGCTCCCTATATCATTTCAAAAAAATTGTAGGGGAACCATCGATTAGCACAATGAAATTTGTTAAAGTAAACACCTCGTATTCCAATTGACCACCTCCAGACCCAAACTAATCTGAAGTAGAACCAACCTGATATAGGTCCAATTGACCTTGTCATAGCCTTTGCTAAATCCAGTTTCATGAAAACCACTTGGATATTTTTATATTTTATTAAATGGATCCCCTCTTGGGTTGCACCGATAACATCTAATATCTAATTATTAAAGAGAAATCCAAATTGTTCTTCAGAAATACCCACCAACAACACTTCCTTTATCTTGTTTGCAAGGATTTTAACAATTATCTTTTATAGCAGATTACACAAGTAGATGTGCATGAAGTGGTTAAAATATGAAGGGTCTTCTCTCTTTGGAATAAGAGCTATGAAAGTTGCATTTGGTGCACTGGAAACCCCACCTGAAACCCAATATTCCTCCACAACTCTTAGTATTATCTCATCAACTAGGAGATAAAAAAAATCCAGATAAAATTATACAATCCACTTGTCTAGCCCCAGACTCTTCTCCTTCTTGAAGCCTGAAATAACCTCTTCTATTTCCTCCTTGGTGATCGGAGATCCAATATTGGCATTCATATCTTGGTTAAAGAATCAAGGAAATAACCTTATGATCCTCATCTGCTCAACTATATGACTATCCTCTAGCTCTCTAAATAATGCTTGAAAATTTTCATCCCTTTCTCACAAGAGCTCACTAAAAGATCCATTTTTTGTTCCATCAAGCCCATCGATCTCCCAAATAGTATTGCATGCCTTCCTATGTGCAGGGAATTTATGAAAAAAAAAAATATGTTACCATCACCCTCTTCTAACCAAATGGCTCGACGTTTCAAATTCCAAGTCGATTCCTCAATTGTTAGTAGATGAGATTTTTGTTCTTCCAAAATTTCAACTTCTCCCATTCCTCCTCTAAGAAGACCCCCACCAGATTCTAAGAGAATAATTTTCTAAGTTTCTCCTATGTTTCCAATAACACTTACTAACATTTAACCCTTTAGTTTTCATCCCATTCAACAACAATATTTTTCATGTGCTTTAGACTTGCCATAAACTGAGTCATAGGTGTCTCCAGAGCCCTAGGATAAAAATGTACCCAATTATCAATGACTGGTTGTCAGAAGTATTCCTCTTGTAACCAAGTGTGGTTGAATTTGAAGGGAGTCAAAAGTTTCTCGGATCCATTCACAATTTGGAGAAAAATAGGCATGTGATAAAAAAATTAAATATACCCCAATCCATGATCAATATTGTTTGAAGCCCTCCAATCGACCTTCTTCTACAAAGAAATGATCCATCCTTTTTGACACCCCTGCATTACTACTTCTCCCATTTTTACAAGTCGGCTCCAATAGAACTGTCTCATTCAGGAAATATTGAGCCAAAGGATCTTATCAACTATCTTCATAAATACACCTGAATCTATGGCTTCTCCTTTCATTATAATACCTACACCAGAGATACTGGAATTCCAAACTGACAAAGAAGAATTCCAAGTAGATATTATTCCCTCGAACTGTGCAATAGCATCACGAGCACAAAAATTCCAACTAGGGAGTAGAGACGTTAAAAATTCAATAGATTTGTACTCGGATACTGTGGTTTCATGAAACAGAATGACATTAGGACAATGCAAGAAAATCCACTTTCGAGATAAAAATATTTGCACCGTAGGATACCTCGGGGGACCTCAAACGAAGCAATCCCTCCATCGTCTTTAAGCACAAATTTCCCCTTAAATTTTTTAGAACGGAGATGATAGTTGGGAGAGTTGCACCCAGAATCAACATTGGGTGAAGTGTGATCCTTTGCCAAAGATGGCAGAAAATAGAACTCAATAGGATATAAACCAAACCCTAACAAACCCAACTCATTAACACCCTCCCCCCCACAAAGCTAGGAGAGTGTTCCTTTGAGGCTTCTTGAGTGGGAACATCAGGCATGGAGAAGGGATCGATATTAAAACCTACTTCCTTGGAAACAAGAGGAGAAGATATTTTCATACATTCTTCATAATTTGTTGAATACTTCTTTAGGGTCGTCTAAAAACCAATACTGCAGGCTCTTGCCTTAATTGTACCAAGGGTCTACGGTTGATCCACAATTATAATCTCCCCTTCGAATTTAGGGATCTTAGAATGCACAATTGATTCTAAGAACAAAGGAGAAGGATCCATAGAATAAAAAATTTATCCTCCATGTCCCCTCGAATAGAAGAAGCCACTAGAAAATACCTCCTTAGGTGTTAGACCTCCCTATACATGAAACATCTAAAGGGGATTTTCCAATAGTCATGCTTTTGAAGAAACAACCATGACCCCACTACACTTCAAATTCTGGTAAAAGACCTCAAATAAGATCCAACTCAACAAACACCATGACCACCCTTTTGTCCTCATCAACAAGACTACGATCATCGAAGAAGACAAACTTTCCCAGAATATTGGAAACCGACACAAAGGTATGAGTTTACCAAAGCTCCAAAGGAAACCCAGGAAGCAATAAACATATATGTTTAATCACAAATGGATCAAACATCAGATCAAACCATGAATGTCGTCATTTTAAAACTAGACTCGATGAACCATAAAGCCAAGCTCACCCCCTTATCAATTCCAAGTCTTCCTCTGACCTGAAATCAAAACACAACCAACCTTTAACTAAAATGTGAAACCGCAACAAATAACCTAACAATTGCCCCCAATCCATCTCCATCCAATGCAATAAGGGAGACTTTGATACCAAATTTTTCATGAAATTCCCTATAAGGGCCCTGAATGAAAACATATCTACTGCATTCAACCCTATGTATAATCCTAGAACCAAACTAACCTTCTTAGACCTGGCCTTCACACATTTTTGGAGCCTTTGAGCCTTGACCTTTTGGCCAGAGAAGGCCTTTCCTTAGTGACATCAGGAGAAGATGCCTTGTTGGACAAAGCATGTGGCTTGCGATTTGGCATGGGATCCGTCTGCATCCCAACAGAGCACCCTCCCTTACACTCCTCGCCAAGTGGCCTATCTACATCTGCCAAAGGTACCAAAGACTCTTGCCTAGCGTTGCAGAGAAATCCCTGGCACGCCGCAATATTTCCTAGTACTCTTCATCGGAATGAAAGATTGTCAACGAATCCCGGGAAGCATATTCCTAGAAATACAATAACTCTTCCTCCATCGATGAAGATTCATCACCAAAAACCAATCACCACAAAAATAAAATAGGAAAGGATCCTACTGCAAAAACCCTAAGTCAACCTCCCTCAGACCTATGGAAACCCTCTAAATATACCCCATTATGATGTAACATTTATTTAGTAAAATATGATAATAAATGTAATATACCTTGGGTATATTACAGTTTCATTTCATTGTCATCAAATCCCCTCATAAGGAACTCATTGATCCAACCTTTTGCCACACATTTTTCAAAGTTTTTTTTAACCTAGGATTTTAGCCACAACACAATGTTTGGTCATTTAAAAATAAATAAATAAATTGCTAAAGAAAAATTGTTTTGTCATTGATGATAAAAGAATCAACAAAATTGTTATGAGGTTAAGACAAAACCTAAAATATAAAGTGTCGGGTTCAAATCTTGGAGAGTTATTGCACGCTACAACTAGGTGATAATAAAGAGAAAACATGGCACATGTTAAGATATGGAACATATAGTTGGGTTGATTGAGGACAATATTCATAGTAAAAGGGAACAACGATAATTGTAAAAGGTTGCCTCAATCACCATAGCACTATCACATCTATAACATTCACGCACGAGGAAAGTAGAATTGTGACCTTGAAGTCCCTATGGGGTAGACCAAATCCAAGTCACTACTTATCCACAATGAAAAATTAAATCATGTCATTGCCAATATTTGACTAAATTGAGGCCTTGTTGTCATTGTCCAAACTAGAGTGTATGTAGAGTCTTAAACGTTGCCTGGAGACGTGTATACATCGTTAGAGTTGAAGAAACTTAGATCCAACTGCATGTACACAACCCCATGTAATATTTAAGGTTGCCTTGCGGTGTCATTATTGATCACCCTAAAATATTGGGGTTGTCACTTATACGGAGGCACCTTGAAAAGAATTTTGAGGCACAATGAACAAGGTCTCGATGGGGTCACTTCATAATATTGTTTTCTCAAATTTCGATTAGGAAAAACTCACCATTGCAACATTAGTGAAGAAGATTTATGGAAAAAATTTCCATCTCTTTAGGTGTTGTTGGATAGGAAGAAAGTTGGGCCAATTAAATGGTTATCGATAACAAATATTATACGAGGAAGCAAAATATATTGTTAATTATATCGTAAGACAGTTCTCTCATATGTATTGATGGGATGTTTGAAACATCCATGACCATCCAAATATGTTAGATGACCATATGTTGAGATTTGTTCTTTATGCCATAATTCATCATAAATGCATCTTATTACATTATCAATATTCACGGTTACATGCATCTTATTACACCATCCCAAATAGTATTTCTCAAATTGATTCGGATTTTATGAGTAGAATGAAATGAACACAGATTATTATTAATATTAATACATAGACACAATGGAAAATAATAGAGATACAGTAAAATTGGTTTTTATTCAATAAAGAAATATGTTGAAACTGTAAAATGCAAACTAAAAACAAGCTTGTTAGAATGGTGGCAACTTATCTGTAAGAAGATATGTGACGGCTTCGCTCATTTGCAAGAAGATGAGTACAATGAGGCTCTGAAATATTTTTTACAATAAACATGAATTCCAAAACCCTAGACATCCAAAAACCTAACCCTAAGAGATGAAGCACCAAAAGTCATGTGGGCCCTGTTTGGGTAATTTGGTACATCAACTTCCCGAGGTCGTAATTTTTGCGTACGGTCTCTGTTTTAAGCGCACGATAGCTCGTTGGAAAGGTATATCTGAAGACTAAACGTTATTTCGTCAAAATTTGACTCCATTTTAGTTTGATTGTGGTGAGCCCTAAAAATGTTGTTTAGGGCCTCAAAACGGCCCCAGAAGTTCAGGACCTGAAAACCAGGAAACAACTGCCAAACTAAAAAACTTCCAAGATGAGCCAGTTGGAACAGGTGGGTGGCCACTGACGTCCACTTGTATCAATCCTCCCCCCTTAAGAAGCAATGTTCTCCATTGCGTTGAGATCCCCCATCATATGAGGAAATTTCTGTTGAATTTGGCCCCGGGTGAGCCACTTGCCTTGGTGCAGGAGTTGCCCTGCTTTGACAACCCGATAAAGTTGGATTTGTTGTTGGTTAGTGCCCTTGACTAGTTTTTCCATGATCTAATCAGTGGATGCTCGTTCCATGCAATCATGGTTGAGCTCTGTCGGTGTCAACATTTCTGCTAACTCTGAGGTGTCCAATAATTGTGGAAAATATGGCCAAAGGAGATCCACATTGAACATTGGGTGCAAGCCAAGGAAGGGGGGAATGCTGAGATCAAAAGCATTGTATCCCACAACCTTGGTCATGGTTTAAGGTACATAACAGAGTGGACGAATCTTCTGATGGAGCCCTATAAGGCGTTCTTTTTGCAAGTGCAACCAAACTTTGTCTCCCACCTAAAACTTGTGTGGCACATGGTGTTGATCATGGTGTTGCTTGTACTTGGCATTGGACTTCTATAAAATATCCTAAACCTATTGACTGATGTGTTGGATCCACTCAATGAACCAGGTGGCTTTTTCAACTTCAGTTTGAGCATGGGACGAGTATTTCTAGGTGGGAGCAAGGGTTAGTGCAACATCCATGGGACCCAATGGTTGAAATCCCAACCCCACCTGAAAGGGGTTGTGTTCGGTTGAGTTATGTATGGCTCTGTTGTAGATGTGTTGAACATAAGGAAGAATTTTATCCCATGTGCATGGGTGCTTGGAATTGTACATGCACGGGATATTCATGATCATTCGGCTGACAACCTCGGTTTGGCTATCTGTATAGGGGTGGAAGGCAGTGTATTTGGTGATCTTGGTGTCCAACAGTGACTAGAGGATCGACCAGAATGTGTTGAGGAACCAACTGTCCCAATTTGAAATAATGGTTTCTGGTATCCCAAAATGTACCCACACTTGTTCAAAGAATATCTTGGTAGTGGCCTCCACTGTGATGCGCTTCTTGTAGGCGGCCAAAATCGCCATCTTGGAGAAACGATCAACAACCAAAAAAAACATTGTCATTTCCCCGCTTGGTGGACGGAAGGCCCGACATGTAGTCCATTGAGATGGATTACCAAGGCCTATCAGAAGTAGGCAGAGTGGTGTACAGGCCTTGTTTCTTAGTGGTTTGTTTGGAAATAGTGCACGCAGTGCAAGACCTGATATATTTGATGTCATATTGTCGAAGTTTCGAGTAGTAGAAGTGTTGTTGCAGCACTGCCACTGAATTTTATACACCGAAGTGTCCTGCCACCCGACTGTAGTGGGCTTCCTAAATCATCTTCGCTCACTTGCTTGATGGAATGCAGAGATGGTGCAGATGGCACAGCAACCCGTTTTGAAGATCGAAATTAGTGACAGTTGTGTTTGCGCCCAACATCTGGTATGTCGTGGAAAATTCAAGATATTTCTCATAGATTTGGGGCCATCCAGAGGTCTCATGGTCGCAAGAGTCTAGCATCATGGTGAGTGTCTCTACTAGAGGTCAGTTGAGGCAATTAATGACGTGGTTGGTACTTCCTATATTATACTTGATGTTGAGGTGGAACTGTTGCAAGTATATCGAACACTTTCGATGGTAGTCATTCTGCAATTTTCCTTGTGTCTACATGAACTGCAACGAATTATGATCAATGTGGATGAATTTCTCCTTCTCGAGAATGTAATTTCTCCACTGGCGATAGGCTTACACAATGGAGTGCATTTCTTTATCATAAGTAGGGTACTTATGGATGGCATCTGATAGTGTCTCACTACGATAGGCCATGGGGTGGCCATGTTGAGTGGGAACTACACCCATAACATAGTATGAATCATATGTCTCGATCTCAAAGGGTTGTTGCATGTCAAGTAATGAAAGAACTAGGGCTGAGCACAAGAGCTGCTTCAAATCATCAAATGTTTGTTGTTGGGACAGGCCCCACACAAAAATTTTCTTACCACCACCCATGCTTACTTGGTTGAGGGCCCATGCAATATGGGAGAATACCAACACGAACCTGTGATAGAAATTGGCAAGGCCTAAGAATCTCTAAAGCTCAGTGAGCGTGGTTGGGGCTGGCTAGTCATGGATGACCTAGAACTTGGTTTGATCCACATGCACACCATGTTCATCATTAATGTAGCCTAAGTATTGGACCATGTCCATGCCGAAGGAACATTTTTCCAAGTTGGCATTAATCTTGTGTTGTTGCAGAGTGTGCAAAACCTATTGAATATGTTGCAAGTGTTTCACCAAAGTCTTTTTGTATATGAGGACGTCATCCAGATACACCACTAAAAAAGAATTGGTGAAAGACCACAAGATATCATCCATCATCCTAATGAAATTTGTTGGGGCATTTATCAAACCAAAGGGCATGACCAACCATTCAAAAAGACCTTCTTTTGACTTGAAGACAGTCTTCCATACATATGTATGCTCTATTGGGACCTGATGGTATACAGACTTCAAATCAATCTTACTGAAGTAGTTGGCCCCATTGAGCTGATCAAGGAGATCGTCGATTCGGGGAATTGGGTACCAGTTCTTGACTGTGATTTTAATTAGGACCTGGTAATCAATGCAAATTCGCCAGGTCTCGTCTTTCTTCTGCACAAGCACGATTGGGATTCCACAAGGTGATGAGATGGGTCGGATGTGCCCCTTTTGGAGTAGTTCTTGGATCTGACGCTTGATCTCCTCATTTTCTAACAGAGAGTAGTGATAGACTAGCCCATTGGGTAGCAGTGCATCGGGGTTCAAATCGATGGAATGCTTGACCTGACAGTGCAGAGGTATCCCAGTAGGTGAGGAGAATATGTTTATGTATTCTTCCATGACCTTATCCACTTGCTTCTACTGCGTGGAGAGGTCTCCCACGGAGGCCATGGATGTGGCTGCAATTTTTCGCTCACTCTTAGAATGAATCTCGAAGAAGACAAACTTCTTGATCTAATAGATGACCTTCATGCATTGCTTGGCAGAGATCAAGGAAATGGAACTAGGTGGGACTACCTTGAGTATCATTTACAATTTCATGTCCAAAGTAATAATAACATTGTGAGGCTTAGACTCATATACAATGTGACATTTACATAAATAAGGTTGGCCCAAAATAACATCACAAACTTCAAGGGGAGAAACATCACACAATACCTCATCTTTTAAGGGCTTGATGTCGTCGGACAGGCGGCACGGTTGGCTGATGCGAAGATCACTTCCTTTGCGAAGCCATCTGATGGTGTAGGGTTGCGGGTGTGGCATTGTCGACAGGGCCAACTACTTGATGACCTCCATTGAGATGAGGTTCTTCTTGTTACCATTGTCAACGATGAAGTGCATCGGAGTGTCTTTCACCCACATCTGTTAATGAAAGAGGCGCTCGCCTTCCTCTAGCTCATCGGGTTCACTGGGTTGGATCTTGGTGGTAGCAATGGTGGCATTGGGTTTTGCGTCAATGATCTATCTCCCCTTTTCTGGTTTTGACTCAGAGTTGGAACCTATATCTGATTTAGAGGATTTCACCTCAACCACCAATGACTACTTTGAGCGAAAATTAACAATGTTATGCCATAGGCTCTTATGGAAGTTGCACCACTTCCTGATATCTTTGTTCGTCTTTCCATTGTCCTTCTGTATTTGTGGCTTAGACTAGTTGTCACGAGGTTGTCCATCTTTTATGTGCCCTTTGTTCTAAGGGTTGGGGCTGCCCTTGCCATGTTTCTGCTGTGAGGGGTTCCTAGACCCAAACTATTGCATCTTTGGTTTAAGCTTCTGCTCAAATTTGACGGCATATCGATAAGTCGCGCCCAAGGACGAGATGTCCAGAAAATCCATTTTTACCTAGATGTATCTATGCATACCACCGCGATACTTGAGCAATAGATGTCGCTCATAATATTTGATACCCAACTTGGTGTGCAAGGTATGGAAGATATTTGTGAACTCTAGAACTGTTTGGTCCCTTTCCTACCGCAGTGTGGTCCATTTTGTATACATGTCATCGTAACTTCCAACAGGGTAGTATTGTTCCCTAATAGCATCCCTGAAGGACTCCTAGTTGAATGAAACTGTAAATAATGAGGGTTCCTTTGTTTCCTTTTGCTCACAGAAAGTCTCCCACCAATCTTTTACATGGGGGACGACTTTGAGGAGCGCAAAAGTAATATTTTCTCTATTCGAAAAATTATGGTCAGAAAAAATACCCTTCTAACATATTCAACAATTTGTCTACAACATTTGCATCTATCTGACCTTCAAATATAGGAATATAAAATTTTATTTGTACCTTGAAGGGGGTGGCGCCTCTGCTCGAGGAAGATGCGTCGCTTGCTAGTAGTCATCAAAGGATTTGCACAAAATTATCCATCATCTCATTCATATGTTGCACAAGGGCTTCCTCGAGCAATAGTTTGAAAGGATCTCTTGTCCCGATGTCTTTCCTTTCTCTCGCCATGGAAGGTTGCTTGGGCTTGCGAGAGCTCTTGTCCTCAAGAGAAAAAATCTTGAGACCCAACTATTTGTATCGTCACCTCGTTGGGGACATGCACTAAGAACGACAAGAAGCAGATCACTATGATACCACTTATCCGGATTTTATGTGCAAAACAAAAATAACACGGATTATTATTATGATTAACACCAATGAACAATAACAGAGATACAGTAAAATTGGCTTCTATTCAATAAACAAATATGTCGAAACTGTAAAATGCAGACTAAAAACAAGATTGTTATAATGGTGGAAACTTATCTCTGAGAAGAGATGTGACAATTGGGCTCATTCGCAAGAAGATGAGTACAATGAGGCTTTCAAAGCCTTTTTAAAATAAACATGAATGTCAAAATCCTAGACATCCAAAAACCTAACCCTAGGAGATGAAGTGTCAAAAGTCATGTGGGCCCTGTTGGGGTAAGTTGGTACATCAACTTCCCATGGCTATAACTTTTGCATACGATATATGTTTTAGGCGCATGGTAGCCCATTGGAAAGGTCTATCCAAGGATTACACATTATACCATCAAACTTTGATCCACTCTACATTTTGATTGTGGTGATCCCTAAAAATGTTTTTTAGGGCCTCAAAACGGCCCCGGAAGTTCAGGACCCTAAAACTAGGAAAAAACTACCAAACTGAAAAACTATCAAGATGAACCAGTTGGAATAGGTGGGTGGCCACTGATATCCACCTGGATCACAAATAATTATGATTCATCCTACCTTAATGATATTGATTCTAGTACTATTCGTCACTTCAACCAAAGCTTGGACACAAACTCCCTTCCTTTTCTTTTAAAGGTCGAAACTGATACCATGATGTAAAAAGAATCAAAGGTATTGGTAATAAGGATTTCTGATAGGGATATAGTTATCGTATTTAATGGTGACAAATTTGAGGTATTTCTTTCTTATAAGTACTCGGGTCTTGAATTTGATTAGACTTATAACTGAAACTCTTGTGTGGATATATATTGATTCTTTCTCATGATTTGTGGATTTACTTTTAACAATATTTTTATCACATGTAGAATCTTATTGTTTATGGAGATGAAATTCATCGAATGGTTTGTATCATATGTGCTAAGGACAATGTGCAAGGTTGGTATAGAGTGCAACAATGTGCTAAGGACAATGTGTCCAAGCATCATATGCAAAAGGAAGTAATTTCTCTCTCACCCACCTCATAATTCATGTGTTTAAGGAAGTCACTGGCCTCATCCCCACCTACATGAAAATCAAGGTTGTTGCTCTGCCTGAGAGGAAATATAGTGTTTGGATTGGTGGTTCTATTCTTGCCTCTCTTGGCACCTTCTAGTAGGTGCATATAAATTAGAAGAAAGACATGAAAAATGCTAGAATTGGGGTCGAAAATTGTAACATCCTGCTCTTGCGAGCACACGATATTGACTTATTCTTTTAGGACACTTTCGTGCAAGTGATCCGGTTATAGTATATGGTTATATGTTTTGCTTATGGATTTTGTGATGATTTTGATGGATTATGATGTTATGTTATTTTGATATCTATGTATTGACAGATGTTATTGGCGAGTTTCCCCTGAGTGTGCAGGACACTTGACAGAATGAGGATGTTGATGGCATCAATGGACCTCCTTGGACTCTAGATTGAGTCAGGGAGTGGATTGTATTGGTTTGAGTATTTCATTTATGCATATGTGACATATGATCGATTATATCATGATGTTGTTTATGGATCATTGACAGTGTTTTGTTGATGGATGCAGGGTGATGATTACTTGTTAATCTAACTCACATAAGGAGTAAAGAGGCCATGCACAAAAACCGGATAGTGAGGGAAAGGTGTGGCAGCATCCCTGACATAGCCTACTAGCGCTCTCGTCGTGCCTCAAATTGTAGGTTAAATATTATATAGTTCGAGAGATGCACAATGTCATGAGGGCAAACTGAGACAGTCGTTCATAAAGATTTCTAAGGGGCATGCAATAAGGCAGGGTCCTTATTCCTCAGAATACCTTAGTCTCTCACAAGGTCACCTGAATGGAGTGTTGACTCCAAGGGTTGGACAACTACCAAAACTAGTCAAAGGCGAGTGGCACCCTTGGAGAATGGAGTGCATCTTGAAGGGTGTGTCACGTAATTAAAAATTTGAATCAAAGACGAGTGGCACCCTTGGAGCACGGAGTGCATCTTGAATGGCACGTCGTGGAATTAAACTTGAGTCAATGAATCTAGGTGGCCTAGAAAACTTTGAGCGAACATTGAACCTTGTAAAAACTTGAGAACTGTCGAATTAATTAATAAAGAATGAATTTAGTAATTGTAAACCCAATCAAAATCTAAGCCTATTCTAGATTGTAAGCCTAAGTCTAAGTTCTTGTAAAAAGGTTAAACTATAATTATTAACTCAAATCAATTTAGGAAGGAGGCAAATCCAATTAAGAAATTAAGAAAAAGGAAATAAGTCTAAAGAATTAAGATTGCACTCATATGTGCAAGAAAATGCCAAAATGAAATTTAATATAAGAAAGGAATAAAGCATTAAAGAATTGTGCAAACATGGAAAGGAATCTAGAGTCTAGTTAACGTCAGTTTAACTAGGAGAGGATTCATATTTTAACTCAACTCAGAATTAGTAAGGCGCCAGTCATTAATTGGAAATAAGGGGAATAAAGAGACATGGAAATAAGGGGAATAAAGAGACAACTACGAGTGATTTTTGGAGCGCTTTTAGGATAGGTGAGGGAAATTGACATTTATAAAAATAAATTGTGGATTTACTTGTACAACTAAGGGAAAGGGTGACAAGTGTATGGGGGAAATAATTCTTAATTAATTATTTAAAAATTGAATTAAATGTGCAAGTGAATGGATCATTAAGAAAAATCTTATAAAGCAAATGGGAAGAGGGGAAAGAAAACACATTGGTTATGGGCAATGTTATGTTGCAGAAATTTTGACTGGTTTTACTTATGAGAGTTGGGATACCCAGCTTGAGACGAGATTGGTGGCTCTACCTTGTGAGGTGAGCTCGGAGCTAGAGTATTTTTTGTTGTGTGTGTGTGTGTGTGTGGCCCCTTTGCGGCTCGAGGAGCTAAGGGGGAAGAAGAGTACCCTTAGCATTGGCTGGGACCAATGAAGTCTCAACGATTAGCAAGTGGACGAAGGAAGGAAACGCCAACCTCCAAGGATCGTCATCAAGCCTATCATATTATCACCTATTCGGTTACAATATTTACCATTGTTGTTAGTTAATAACCTTCTTTAAATTAGAATTGTATGTAATGGGCACTGAATCGATTGAGGAATGATTATATTACATTTGGTGAATCATAAAACTCTATAATCTTAGAACCAATTGATAATTGTTGATGGAGATTTATATGGACTCTTTGGACTATAAAATTTTAAATTAATTGTGTACCATATGGTTGATTAGGTCTACATTATAATTCTGCAATTTGGTATATATGATTGATCTTGGAAGGATTGAATTAAATGACGAATAAATTAATTATGTGAATGTGAATGTTTTATATTTAAAATACATAGGTTGTTGATAAATTA
>ML803225.1:121604-152341 GCA_009831015.1 Picea engelmannii | reverse complement strand
ACCTAGGATTTTAGCCACAACACAATGTTTGGTCATTTAAAAATAAATAAATAAATTGCTAAAGAAAAATTGTTTTGTCATTGATGATAAAAGAATCAACAAAATTGTTATGAGGTTAAGACAAAACCTAAAATATAAAGTGTCGGGTTCAAATCTTGGAGAGTTATTGCACGCTACAACTAGGTGATAATAAAGAGAAAACATGGCACATGTTAAGATATGGAACATATAGTTGGGTTGATTGAGGACAATATTCATAGTAAAAGGGAACAACGATAATTGTAAAAGGTTGCCTCAATCACCATAGCACTATCACATCTATAACATTCACGCACGAGGAAAGTAGAATTGTGACCTTGAAGTCCCTATGGGGTAGACCAAATCCAAGTCACTACTTATCCACAATGAAAAATTAAATCATGTCATTGCCAATATTTGACTAAATTGAGGCCTTGTTGTCATTGTCCAAACTAGAGTGTATGTAGAGTCTTAAACGTTGCCTGGAGACGTGTATACATCGTTAGAGTTGAAGAAACTTAGATCCAACTGCATGTACACAACCCCATGTAATATTTAAGGTTGCCTTGCGGTGTCATTATTGATCACCCTAAAATATTGGGGTTGTCACTTATACGGAGGCACCTTGAAAAGAATTTTGAGGCACAATGAACAAGGTCTCGATGGGGTCACTTCATAATATTGTTTTCTCAAATTTCGATTAGGAAAAACTCACCATTGCAACATTAGTGAAGAAGATTTATGGAAAAAATTTCCATCTCTTTAGGTGTTGTTGGATAGGAAGAAAGTTGGGCCAATTAAATGGTTATCGATAACAAATATTATACGAGGAAGCAAAATATATTGTTAATTATATCGTAAGACAGTTCTCTCATATGTATTGATGGGATGTTTGAAACATCCATGACCATCCAAATATGTTAGATGACCATATGTTGAGATTTGTTCTTTATGCCATAATTCATCATAAATGCATCTTATTACATTATCAATATTCACGGTTACATGCATCTTATTACACCATCCCAAATAGTATTTCTCAAATTGATTCGGATTTTATGAGTAGAATGAAATGAACACAGATTATTATTAATATTAATACATAGACACAATGGAAAATAATAGAGATACAGTAAAATTGGTTTTTATTCAATAAAGAAATATGTTGAAACTGTAAAATGCAAACTAAAAACAAGCTTGTTAGAATGGTGGCAACTTATCTGTAAGAAGATATGTGACGGCTTCGCTCATTTGCAAGAAGATGAGTACAATGAGGCTCTGAAATATTTTTTACAATAAACATGAATTCCAAAACCCTAGACATCCAAAAACCTAACCCTAAGAGATGAAGCACCAAAAGTCATGTGGGCCCTGTTTGGGTAATTTGGTACATCAACTTCCCGAGGTCGTAATTTTTGCGTACGGTCTCTGTTTTAAGCGCACGATAGCTCGTTGGAAAGGTATATCTGAAGACTAAACGTTATTTCGTCAAAATTTGACTCCATTTTAGTTTGATTGTGGTGAGCCCTAAAAATGTTGTTTAGGGCCTCAAAACGGCCCCAGAAGTTCAGGACCTGAAAACCAGGAAACAACTGCCAAACTAAAAAACTTCCAAGATGAGCCAGTTGGAACAGGTGGGTGGCCACTGACGTCCACTTGTATCAATCCTCCCCCCTTAAGAAGCAATGTTCTCCATTGCGTTGAGATCCCCCATCATATGAGGAAATTTCTGTTGAATTTGGCCCCGGGTGAGCCACTTGCCTTGGTGCAGGAGTTGCCCTGCTTTGACAACCCGATAAAGTTGGATTTGTTGTTGGTTAGTGCCCTTGACTAGTTTTTCCATGATCTAATCAGTGGATGCTCGTTCCATGCAATCATGGTTGAGCTCTGTCGGTGTCAACATTTCTGCTAACTCTGAGGTGTCCAATAATTGTGGAAAATATGGCCAAAGGAGATCCACATTGAACATTGGGTGCAAGCCAAGGAAGGGGGGAATGCTGAGATCAAAAGCATTGTATCCCACAACCTTGGTCATGGTTTAAGGTACATAACAGAGTGGACGAATCTTCTGATGGAGCCCTATAAGGCGTTCTTTTTGCAAGTGCAACCAAACTTTGTCTCCCACCTAAAACTTGTGTGGCACATGGTGTTGATCATGGTGTTGCTTGTACTTGGCATTGGACTTCTATAAAATATCCTAAACCTATTGACTGATGTGTTGGATCCACTCAATGAACCAGGTGGCTTTTTCAACTTCAGTTTGAGCATGGGACGAGTATTTCTAGGTGGGAGCAAGGGTTAGTGCAACATCCATGGGACCCAATGGTTGAAATCCCAACCCCACCTGAAAGGGGTTGTGTTCGGTTGAGTTATGTATGGCTCTGTTGTAGATGTGTTGAACATAAGGAAGAATTTTATCCCATGTGCATGGGTGCTTGGAATTGTACATGCACGGGATATTCATGATCATTCGGCTGACAACCTCGGTTTGGCTATCTGTATAGGGGTGGAAGGCAGTGTATTTGGTGATCTTGGTGTCCAACAGTGACTAGAGGATCGACCAGAATGTGTTGAGGAACCAACTGTCCCAATTTGAAATAATGGTTTCTGGTATCCCAAAATGTACCCACACTTGTTCAAAGAATATCTTGGTAGTGGCCTCCACTGTGATGCGCTTCTTGTAGGCGGCCAAAATCGCCATCTTGGAGAAACGATCAACAACCAAAAAAAACATTGTCATTTCCCCGCTTGGTGGACGGAAGGCCCGACATGTAGTCCATTGAGATGGATTACCAAGGCCTATCAGAAGTAGGCAGAGTGGTGTACAGGCCTTGTTTCTTAGTGGTTTGTTTGGAAATAGTGCACGCAGTGCAAGACCTGATATATTTGATGTCATATTGTCGAAGTTTCGAGTAGTAGAAGTGTTGTTGCAGCACTGCCACTGAATTTTATACACCGAAGTGTCCTGCCACCCGACTGTAGTGGGCTTCCTAAATCATCTTCGCTCACTTGCTTGATGGAATGCAGAGATGGTGCAGATGGCACAGCAACCCGTTTTGAAGATCGAAATTAGTGACAGTTGTGTTTGCGCCCAACATCTGGTATGTCGTGGAAAATTCAAGATATTTCTCATAGATTTGGGGCCATCCAGAGGTCTCATGGTCGCAAGAGTCTAGCATCATGGTGAGTGTCTCTACTAGAGGTCAGTTGAGGCAATTAATGACGTGGTTGGTACTTCCTATATTATACTTGATGTTGAGGTGGAACTGTTGCAAGTATATCGAACACTTTCGATGGTAGTCATTCTGCAATTTTCCTTGTGTCTACATGAACTGCAACGAATTATGATCAATGTGGATGAATTTCTCCTTCTCGAGAATGTAATTTCTCCACTGGCGATAGGCTTACACAATGGAGTGCATTTCTTTATCATAAGTAGGGTACTTATGGATGGCATCTGATAGTGTCTCACTACGATAGGCCATGGGGTGGCCATGTTGAGTGGGAACTACACCCATAACATAGTATGAATCATATGTCTCGATCTCAAAGGGTTGTTGCATGTCAAGTAATGAAAGAACTAGGGCTGAGCACAAGAGCTGCTTCAAATCATCAAATGTTTGTTGTTGGGACAGGCCCCACACAAAAATTTTCTTACCACCACCCATGCTTACTTGGTTGAGGGCCCATGCAATATGGGAGAATACCAACACGAACCTGTGATAGAAATTGGCAAGGCCTAAGAATCTCTAAAGCTCAGTGAGCGTGGTTGGGGCTGGCTAGTCATGGATGACCTAGAACTTGGTTTGATCCACATGCACACCATGTTCATCATTAATGTAGCCTAAGTATTGGACCATGTCCATGCCGAAGGAACATTTTTCCAAGTTGGCATTAATCTTGTGTTGTTGCAGAGTGTGCAAAACCTATTGAATATGTTGCAAGTGTTTCACCAAAGTCTTTTTGTATATGAGGACGTCATCCAGATACACCACTAAAAAAGAATTGGTGAAAGACCACAAGATATCATCCATCATCCTAATGAAATTTGTTGGGGCATTTATCAAACCAAAGGGCATGACCAACCATTCAAAAAGACCTTCTTTTGACTTGAAGACAGTCTTCCATACATATGTATGCTCTATTGGGACCTGATGGTATACAGACTTCAAATCAATCTTACTGAAGTAGTTGGCCCCATTGAGCTGATCAAGGAGATCGTCGATTCGGGGAATTGGGTACCAGTTCTTGACTGTGATTTTAATTAGGACCTGGTAATCAATGCAAATTCGCCAGGTCTCGTCTTTCTTCTGCACAAGCACGATTGGGATTCCACAAGGTGATGAGATGGGTCGGATGTGCCCCTTTTGGAGTAGTTCTTGGATCTGACGCTTGATCTCCTCATTTTCTAACAGAGAGTAGTGATAGACTAGCCCATTGGGTAGCAGTGCATCGGGGTTCAAATCGATGGAATGCTTGACCTGACAGTGCAGAGGTATCCCAGTAGGTGAGGAGAATATGTTTATGTATTCTTCCATGACCTTATCCACTTGCTTCTACTGCGTGGAGAGGTCTCCCACGGAGGCCATGGATGTGGCTGCAATTTTTCGCTCACTCTTAGAATGAATCTCGAAGAAGACAAACTTCTTGATCTAATAGATGACCTTCATGCATTGCTTGGCAGAGATCAAGGAAATGGAACTAGGTGGGACTACCTTGAGTATCATTTACAATTTCATGTCCAAAGTAATAATAACATTGTGAGGCTTAGACTCATATACAATGTGACATTTACATAAATAAGGTTGGCCCAAAATAACATCACAAACTTCAAGGGGAGAAACATCACACAATACCTCATCTTTTAAGGGCTTGATGTCGTCGGACAGGCGGCACGGTTGGCTGATGCGAAGATCACTTCCTTTGCGAAGCCATCTGATGGTGTAGGGTTGCGGGTGTGGCATTGTCGACAGGGCCAACTACTTGATGACCTCCATTGAGATGAGGTTCTTCTTGTTACCATTGTCAACGATGAAGTGCATCGGAGTGTCTTTCACCCACATCTGTTAATGAAAGAGGCGCTCGCCTTCCTCTAGCTCATCGGGTTCACTGGGTTGGATCTTGGTGGTAGCAATGGTGGCATTGGGTTTTGCGTCAATGATCTATCTCCCCTTTTCTGGTTTTGACTCAGAGTTGGAACCTATATCTGATTTAGAGGATTTCACCTCAACCACCAATGACTACTTTGAGCGAAAATTAACAATGTTATGCCATAGGCTCTTATGGAAGTTGCACCACTTCCTGATATCTTTGTTCGTCTTTCCATTGTCCTTCTGTATTTGTGGCTTAGACTAGTTGTCACGAGGTTGTCCATCTTTTATGTGCCCTTTGTTCTAAGGGTTGGGGCTGCCCTTGCCATGTTTCTGCTGTGAGGGGTTCCTAGACCCAAACTATTGCATCTTTGGTTTAAGCTTCTGCTCAAATTTGACGGCATATCGATAAGTCGCGCCCAAGGACGAGATGTCCAGAAAATCCATTTTTACCTAGATGTATCTATGCATACCACCGCGATACTTGAGCAATAGATGTCGCTCATAATATTTGATACCCAACTTGGTGTGCAAGGTATGGAAGATATTTGTGAACTCTAGAACTGTTTGGTCCCTTTCCTACCGCAGTGTGGTCCATTTTGTATACATGTCATCGTAACTTCCAACAGGGTAGTATTGTTCCCTAATAGCATCCCTGAAGGACTCCTAGTTGAATGAAACTGTAAATAATGAGGGTTCCTTTGTTTCCTTTTGCTCACAGAAAGTCTCCCACCAATCTTTTACATGGGGGACGACTTTGAGGAGCGCAAAAGTAATATTTTCTCTATTCGAAAAATTATGGTCAGAAAAAATACCCTTCTAACATATTCAACAATTTGTCTACAACATTTGCATCTATCTGACCTTCAAATATAGGAATATAAAATTTTATTTGTACCTTGAAGGGGGTGGCGCCTCTGCTCGAGGAAGATGCGTCGCTTGCTAGTAGTCATCAAAGGATTTGCACAAAATTATCCATCATCTCATTCATATGTTGCACAAGGGCTTCCTCGAGCAATAGTTTGAAAGGATCTCTTGTCCCGATGTCTTTCCTTTCTCTCGCCATGGAAGGTTGCTTGGGCTTGCGAGAGCTCTTGTCCTCAAGAGAAAAAATCTTGAGACCCAACTATTTGTATCGTCACCTCGTTGGGGACATGCACTAAGAACGACAAGAAGCAGATCACTATGATACCACTTATCCGGATTTTATGTGCAAAACAAAAATAACACGGATTATTATTATGATTAACACCAATGAACAATAACAGAGATACAGTAAAATTGGCTTCTATTCAATAAACAAATATGTCGAAACTGTAAAATGCAGACTAAAAACAAGATTGTTATAATGGTGGAAACTTATCTCTGAGAAGAGATGTGACAATTGGGCTCATTCGCAAGAAGATGAGTACAATGAGGCTTTCAAAGCCTTTTTAAAATAAACATGAATGTCAAAATCCTAGACATCCAAAAACCTAACCCTAGGAGATGAAGTGTCAAAAGTCATGTGGGCCCTGTTGGGGTAAGTTGGTACATCAACTTCCCATGGCTATAACTTTTGCATACGATATATGTTTTAGGCGCATGGTAGCCCATTGGAAAGGTCTATCCAAGGATTACACATTATACCATCAAACTTTGATCCACTCTACATTTTGATTGTGGTGATCCCTAAAAATGTTTTTTAGGGCCTCAAAACGGCCCCGGAAGTTCAGGACCCTAAAACTAGGAAAAAACTACCAAACTGAAAAACTATCAAGATGAACCAGTTGGAATAGGTGGGTGGCCACTGATATCCACCTGGATCACAAATAATTATGATTCATCCTACCTTAATGATATTGATTCTAGTACTATTCGTCACTTCAACCAAAGCTTGGACACAAACTCCCTTCCTTTTCTTTTAAAGGTCGAAACTGATACCATGATGTAAAAAGAATCAAAGGTATTGGTAATAAGGATTTCTGATAGGGATATAGTTATCGTATTTAATGGTGACAAATTTGAGGTATTTCTTTCTTATAAGTACTCGGGTCTTGAATTTGATTAGACTTATAACTGAAACTCTTGTGTGGATATATATTGATTCTTTCTCATGATTTGTGGATTTACTTTTAACAATATTTTTATCACATGTAGAATCTTATTGTTTATGGAGATGAAATTCATCGAATGGTTTGTATCATATGTGCTAAGGACAATGTGCAAGGTTGGTATAGAGTGCAACAATGTGCTAAGGACAATGTGTCCAAGCATCATATGCAAAAGGAAGTAATTTCTCTCTCACCCACCTCATAATTCATGTGTTTAAGGAAGTCACTGGCCTCATCCCCACCTACATGAAAATCAAGGTTGTTGCTCTGCCTGAGAGGAAATATAGTGTTTGGATTGGTGGTTCTATTCTTGCCTCTCTTGGCACCTTCTAGTAGGTGCATATAAATTAGAAGAAAGACATGAAAAATGCTAGAATTGGGGTCGAAAATTGTAACATCCTGCTCTTGCGAGCACACGATATTGACTTATTCTTTTAGGACACTTTCGTGCAAGTGATCCGGTTATAGTATATGGTTATATGTTTTGCTTATGGATTTTGTGATGATTTTGATGGATTATGATGTTATGTTATTTTGATATCTATGTATTGACAGATGTTATTGGCGAGTTTCCCCTGAGTGTGCAGGACACTTGACAGAATGAGGATGTTGATGGCATCAATGGACCTCCTTGGACTCTAGATTGAGTCAGGGAGTGGATTGTATTGGTTTGAGTATTTCATTTATGCATATGTGACATATGATCGATTATATCATGATGTTGTTTATGGATCATTGACAGTGTTTTGTTGATGGATGCAGGGTGATGATTACTTGTTAATCTAACTCACATAAGGAGTAAAGAGGCCATGCACAAAAACCGGATAGTGAGGGAAAGGTGTGGCAGCATCCCTGACATAGCCTACTAGCGCTCTCGTCGTGCCTCAAATTGTAGGTTAAATATTATATAGTTCGAGAGATGCACAATGTCATGAGGGCAAACTGAGACAGTCGTTCATAAAGATTTCTAAGGGGCATGCAATAAGGCAGGGTCCTTATTCCTCAGAATACCTTAGTCTCTCACAAGGTCACCTGAATGGAGTGTTGACTCCAAGGGTTGGACAACTACCAAAACTAGTCAAAGGCGAGTGGCACCCTTGGAGAATGGAGTGCATCTTGAAGGGTGTGTCACGTAATTAAAAATTTGAATCAAAGACGAGTGGCACCCTTGGAGCACGGAGTGCATCTTGAATGGCACGTCGTGGAATTAAACTTGAGTCAATGAATCTAGGTGGCCTAGAAAACTTTGAGCGAACATTGAACCTTGTAAAAACTTGAGAACTGTCGAATTAATTAATAAAGAATGAATTTAGTAATTGTAAACCCAATCAAAATCTAAGCCTATTCTAGATTGTAAGCCTAAGTCTAAGTTCTTGTAAAAAGGTTAAACTATAATTATTAACTCAAATCAATTTAGGAAGGAGGCAAATCCAATTAAGAAATTAAGAAAAAGGAAATAAGTCTAAAGAATTAAGATTGCACTCATATGTGCAAGAAAATGCCAAAATGAAATTTAATATAAGAAAGGAATAAAGCATTAAAGAATTGTGCAAACATGGAAAGGAATCTAGAGTCTAGTTAACGTCAGTTTAACTAGGAGAGGATTCATATTTTAACTCAACTCAGAATTAGTAAGGCGCCAGTCATTAATTGGAAATAAGGGGAATAAAGAGACATGGAAATAAGGGGAATAAAGAGACAACTACGAGTGATTTTTGGAGCGCTTTTAGGATAGGTGAGGGAAATTGACATTTATAAAAATAAATTGTGGATTTACTTGTACAACTAAGGGAAAGGGTGACAAGTGTATGGGGGAAATAATTCTTAATTAATTATTTAAAAATTGAATTAAATGTGCAAGTGAATGGATCATTAAGAAAAATCTTATAAAGCAAATGGGAAGAGGGGAAAGAAAACACATTGGTTATGGGCAATGTTATGTTGCAGAAATTTTGACTGGTTTTACTTATGAGAGTTGGGATACCCAGCTTGAGACGAGATTGGTGGCTCTACCTTGTGAGGTGAGCTCGGAGCTAGAGTATTTTTTGTTGTGTGTGTGTGTGTGTGTGGCCCCTTTGCGGCTCGAGGAGCTAAGGGGGAAGAAGAGTACCCTTAGCATTGGCTGGGACCAATGAAGTCTCAACGATTAGCAAGTGGACGAAGGAAGGAAACGCCAACCTCCAAGGATCGTCATCAAGCCTATCATATTATCACCTATTCGGTTACAATATTTACCATTGTTGTTAGTTAATAACCTTCTTTAAATTAGAATTGTATGTAATGGGCACTGAATCGATTGAGGAATGATTATATTACATTTGGTGAATCATAAAACTCTATAATCTTAGAACCAATTGATAATTGTTGATGGAGATTTATATGGACTCTTTGGACTATAAAATTTTAAATTAATTGTGTACCATATGGTTGATTAGGTCTACATTATAATTCTGCAATTTGGTATATATGATTGATCTTGGAAGGATTGAATTAAATGACGAATAAATTAATTATGTGAATGTGAATGTTTTATATTTAAAATACATAGGTTGTTGATAAATTACTGCATTTTAGTTCAGGAAAAGTTATAAGTATAGCTTGCTCACCCCTTGATATAACGCTAGCCTGGAACTTTTTAATTATACGCTTGGTCTATTTTTCGTTCTTCAACTGGTATATCTCTTAATAAGCGAGCAACCTGTCGAATTTACCAGTCGAACCTTTATCTAGGTTTCATTTCAAGTTTCGTAGCAAGCATGCAGGAATCTCAGTTCCAAGGAAGTCTGGTGGACGTTTACGTGCAGGACTATTATTTTTTCTTTAGGTCCTTCCAACTAAAACATTTCACTGAGCGCTCTGTATGTTGAACCCTTCCCAATTTCAGACCGGAATTGGCGCCCTTGCCTTTATATCTATTTTACTTCACTTCAGAGGCTTGGAAGCTCGAAGCTCCTTGATCGTTGCCTCATCAAAACCTGGACCCTGGTAAGGGGATCGCTGGGAGATGCGATTAAACTCACAGGTACTTCGTTGGAGAATTTATGGGGTGACTGGTATCCTGGAGCGAACCCTCGGGTTTCGACGGAGCTCCCTGCACACGCCTAGATCCGAATCCCTGTCTGATTTTCGAGCACAATAGTTTCCTAAATACCTTCTCAGGTCGCAAGGGACGGAGTGCCCGAGTCACGCTTAGTATTCCCCGTGTTCCCTCCAGAAACCCCCTTTTTGGGCGACTGTTGCCTACTGGAGATTCCACACTATAAGCTCGACAGTGATACTGGGCTCGCGCGAGCAGCCGAGAGGCGTCCCTTTCGGAGGTTCCTTCACTCAGTTTTACAGACGATTATGGTATTCCTCGGGGCGCTGGAATTCGTGCTGGTAAATTCCTCGGATCCCTTGGAACCCTTCAACTCTGGGATCATCTTCTGCATGGCGTGGTTTGATGCCCCTTTGTTTGACCATCGGTGGAAAGCTTTATATTTGGTGTTGCGTCAATTTATTTATATATGCTAATATGGTTGTACCATTGGTGGAATGTTTTATAGATGATGTTGCGTCAATTTATTTATGTTGATATAGTTGTACCATTGGTGGAAAGCTTTATAGTTGGTGTTGCATCAATTTATTTATATATGTTAACATAGATGGACCATTGTTAGAGTGCTTCGCAGATCATAATTGCGGAGTTATATTGATATGTGTCATTGTGTTTGGACTATAGTCAGAATGTTCTCAGATGGCATTGGCGGCCATTAAATCGATGTATATTTTTTTAGTATATTTTTTGTTGCACAATGAATAATGGATGATTAAGGTTGATTGATTGATCTGGTTGAATTTCAGCTTGATTAGATTAGTGGGACGTAGACACCTCCTTGTTCCTCAGAACAGTCACCAGCCCTGAGACCTTAAGTGGTCAAAATCAATCGGCTGAATCATGGGCTTGAGCGTTGCTTATGTGTCCTGGAGGTCCTAACCATGTAGGATAGGTTGGGCGGGTAGTTATTTTAATTTTCAACGATCTAGTTTATCATTATCTATAATTGCTTCGGTCGATTTTGATGTGTTGAATTGCGTTGCCATTTATGTTTGTGTTGATCATGCATCGCTTTAATTATGATGTCGTGTTGCTTTGCGCTACTATGAATTATGTTGTAACGATTGTAAATTCTTAATGCAAAAAAATAATAATAATAATTAGTTGTTGTACGTCGCTATTGTTGTCGTAATGGAGGGGTCATTAAAATTAACGCCAAATACACCAACTACAACCTTAAAGAGGCCAAATCTACTAGAATAGATATTCTACTTCATATTGTATTTTATATTGTCGTTGCTTGCTTGCTCCTTTTGTTTGAGAAAAGATGTGTTGTGTTGTCTTGTGTCCCTACCACATCTTCTTTGTACCAATTGATATTTGTTCAATTGCATGTGAATTAAAAATTGATCTACTCAACTTTGATGGGGATGTCACAAGAAGAAAATGAATGTATATATAAAAAATACAAAACTATAACAATTCATTTTAATAATTGACTTCTTCTCCACATTAGGATGTTTAATGGAAGGAATTTAAAGTCTTTAATGTGTCAATCAAATATAACTCACCTCACATAACTTATAAGCCCATCACTAGCATTCTCTAATTGTTATCCATTATCTAGATAGAATATAATTATGCATAGTTTGAATTTTGTTTGTTTTCCCTTGCTAAGTAGATGAGTAAAACATATACACCATTTTTTGCTTGAAATTGAAAGCAATATCCAAAAATTATTGATTGATTTTTAATTGAAGTTGAAAGAAGATGAATCCTTGCGAGGACCATGGAATCTTGAAATCTCTTACCCATCCATTTTAGGAGAAAGAGTTCCATTTTAGTGATCTAGATTTAACTCTTACTTGTTAACTAGCTACAAACCAACATGGACAACAAATGTGAGTAATAAACCAACATGGACAAGATTCTTAACAATATTCGATCATATTGCACTTTCTTTAACAATAAACCAACATGGACAACAAATATGAGAGATTCCTATCAATATTTGTTGCAATTTCTTTAGCACTACCTATAGTTAAGAATCAATATATTTCAAACATTATTATAAACACATTTTAGGTCGTGTGTTTTCCTCATTGTCTCATTTCATTGTTTTTCAAGAAGGACAAATCATTACCTACAATAGAAGGAAGACTCTTGAAGAGTCTATAATCAATTGTGGGCACTTTCACATGATAATCTCAAGGAATGAAACTTGATTAAAACACTACTTTTGAACTGTTTGAGGACATGATCATAACTTCAATTAATGACATTTACAAGGCAAAGTGATAGTGATGACAGACATTGCAAGACTTATATCAAGCATACCTTAGGGAAGTTGATCATTATTGACATACACCTTCCACAAACAATTTAGCTTGGTCTTGGCCCCTCTTTTTCACATGTAACTACAAAATAGACACCATAGTGACAATTATAAATGGAAGAAAATATGAATAGCAATTACTAATGCCCTAACACAAATGTTTTACATGTTTTCAAAATCATCTAGCAAACATCGAACTTAACACACTGCACTTTTTACAACATTCATTTGCTTCGATAGGGGTGATTGTTAGTTACACTGAAGACATTTTTTAAGGGTGTCGTTCATTTCCATTGCTTTATCATCTATCTATAACCTATTTAAATCCACCACCTTTTCGCATCTCAAAAATATGCCACCTATTCTTGTAATGTACCTAAGTAGGATAATATGGGGTACCTAGGGAGTTGCCCAAGGGGATAATGAATGTAATGTGGCCATAAACATGGAATACACCCACTTGGTAGTTGGTGGGTAATAAAAAGGCCCACTAGGTTGTTACAAGAAATAATATAATAATAAATTGTATTTGGCATAGGCCCCTAGGAATACTCATGAGAAAGTATAAATACACATGAGTATCATCATGTTGAGATATGTCAAATGTATTGTTTTTGTATCAAGCGTGACTTGTGGAGTGATTTCTTCCATAAGGAGTATTTGATGGTGTTACCCTACATTAAGGGTTCTCTCTCTATATTCTTGTGTTGTTTATGATGTGAATGCATTTGATACTTCTAAAATTAGGGGTTTATTTTTTATCTTTTATATATCAAGGATCACTACAAGTAGTATCAGAGCTCTTTCTGGGGCACAAAGTGGAATTTTTTTCTTTTCCTTTTGTAGATTTTTTAAGGAATGAAAAGAGAAACATCATTTAGATCAATTCCTAAAACTTTTTATGTGGAATCTAAATAAACCAACTGTAGATCTTAGCTCCTCTCGAAAAAGTGTCTTATTTGTATTAAAAAAAAAAACATCCAAATCAGAGTCTGGGAAGTGGAGGTATCGTGGATTTAAAATCTGTTGTTTTAGTGTTTTTTTCTGGTGATGGTCACACATTTTGCAAATCATATATCTTTTGATCGACTGCCCAGATTTCAGTCAAACTAGTTCATGTAGTTGCAAAGTGGCTATGGAATTTCATAATTATAGTCATAATAGCCAATCATAGAATTATTGCATAAGTTATGATCATTTCACATTAGTTGCCTCAAACCCTAGCCATACAAATGAACTACATTGAAAAATAAGTTATTTCTTCAAAACCCTAGTTCTATTTTTGGGTTTTCACAAGGAACATGTTTTTTATAGGCAAAGATGATGATTTTGGTATTGGAGAATATATAAAAGAGAGGAAATCCTCCTCAAGAAAGATTTGGAAATTTTGCCTCCATGTTTATTTAAGAGGTGATGTGGACATATGGTGGAGTTCGCTTAACAGCCCTTGACCAAGTTTTGAGGATTCTTGGTCATGTTTGACCTATTTTTGGGACTTCTACAGGTTGTCGAAGGTGGTAGTGCAAGACAAAACGGAGATCATGGGATCTCGACCCCTTTTTAGGACTTTTTGGGTTTTGGGCTTATGTAATGGGTATGGGAATGTCGACCCATGGGTTTACCCATGTTTAGGTCCGATTTTGTAATGTATAAATAAGTAGTTAGGCGATGTAAGAGGATAAAGTGTGAAAAGTGTGCTAAGTGCCAGTGTTCAATCTATGTGATCAAGAGTTGTAAATGCTTTTTGCATACTGTGTGAGGCTTGCAAGGCTAGTGCAAGTAACTGTAGAGACTATGTAAAGTCTTGGTGATGTACCCTAGCTCGAAGAAGGAGGATCTGGCGGAGTGCGCGCAGATCTCATGTCTTCTGCGGAGTAGGATTTTGATGCTATGTGCCTGTAAGAAGCTTGACCAAAGATAATAAAGAAGAGAAGAGTTGGTGGACATAGCCCTATGGTGGGGGTGAACCACGTACATGTTGTGTTTCTCTGCTTTGTGTGATGTGTTGATGTGGTTATGTGTTTACTTGCTTAGTGCTTTAATATAAATGATTGATAGATAGATCTGTTGATGTTTTGTGCTTAATAATGTGGATGGATGTTAGATCTGACTTATGTAAGTATGCTTAGTGCTTAAATACTTTAGATATGAATGAATACTGTGATGCTCTGTATTTTAGGGTTTATCTATGCTGACAATAGGATTTAACTGCGATGTAACTAAGAACTGGATATTGATGAATGTTAACTACTAAGTGCTCGATTAAGTGTTAGAATCACAAATTTGTGTCCCAGCTAAGGTTGCAGACATCTGAGTCATGCAACCACCCATGCCTCTACCTTGGGTGAGACTTCATCTGCTTTGTAGTTGTTTCCGAAAGGGCCGGTAGTTAGGATTTTTTTGGTGCGTTTTTGTAGCGTTGAACCCTAGGTCTTCCCCTGTGCCAACAAATGGTTTTGTTGCTGGGACCCGAAACTGTGATTGTTGGGAACTGAGGAAGAAGAAGCTTTGTGCAAATATCTGACCTGAAACTGTGATTGTTGGGAACTAAGGAAGAAGAAGATTTGTGCAAAGATCCGACCTGAAACTGTGGAACTGAGGGAAAGGGAGCGTTGTGCGAAGATCTAAACTGAAAAAGAGAAAAGCTATGTGCATAGAACTGTTTCCCTAGTACGCAATACTGCTTGATCTGTGGAGCTTTGTTCCAAGAGGAAGGATCAGATCTAAAGAAAAGAGGTCAGATCTGAAGAAAAGAGGTAAGATCTAGGAGCTTTGTGCCCTGATAAAGGTGAAAGTGAGACTAAAGAGGTAAGATCTGTAAGCTTTGTGCTCTGTAGAAGTAAGATAAGTGGAATTTTTTGTTTCTAGAGTATGGATCCAGGTATGGTTGATAGATTATGTCCTAGCTTGAAAACTAGGGCACTGATAGATGAACGAAAATTTGATATAAGTAGATCTGATAAGAATAGTGAAAGATATGTTATACCTATGCATAAAGAGAATGTTTGGACTAACAATTGGATACAAAACCCTAGAAAGAATTTGTTGCAGGTTAGCTACTATGATCCTAGCACGCAGTACAGGAAAGGTTAGGGATCATTTAAAAGAAAGAAAGGATTAGCCCTTTGTTACAGTTGCAGAAAATAGGGACATCTTGCTAAGGAATGCCCTGGAAGGAGACCTAGTTGTCTATGTTGCAATGTTATGGACCATGAAGTATTGGATTTCCCTAGAATGATTGTTAAGGTTGAAAGGATGAATATGAGACAAGGAAACCACGAGGAAGGTCAAGCAATTGAAACCATGGTAGAACCCCAGAAATAATTAGAGAAAGTATTTCTACAGATGAAGGAAACCTTGAATAACCACTGACATGTCAGCTTATCATATATCTTCAAAGAAAAAGAATGCATAGAAGCAAGAATAGGAGACTTCGACATTGACTGTGTTCTGGATGAGGAAACACAAGTGAATATCATGACAGAAAGAACTTGGGAACTTTTAGGGAAGCCTGCTATGATTCCTTCATTGGGAGGAATAGGATTATTCAGAGGAAAATTGATAACCCTATGTGGGAAGCTCACCCAGATATCTATGAATGCCAATAGAACTTCGACAAAGGAAGATTTTGAGATTGTTAAATTACTAAGAACAGCACTCCATTTACTATATTACTAGGAAAACCTTGGATTGAAAAAGATCAAACCAGAAGGAGGGAAGAAGAAATCTTAGAACAAAAGAAGCAAGAGTTAAAAGATTTCATGTCTAGTAGGATTGCACACTTGATTGAAGAACAGGAGAACAGATCAAAGATATTTAAAATCAGATACTGGGATGTCGAAGCTGGAAGAACACTAGAAGACCCACAGAAGATTGAAGTACCTATTCCAGATACAGATGAAGTATTACCCCTGATTTCTAGGAAAGAATCTCAACAGCGCGAAGTTACTATGCCAAGAGAAGATAAGAATCAGAATGGAAAAAGGAATACCGAGACGAAACTCACTGGGAAAAAGGCTAGAAAGCTAAGTATGAAGAGAGCTAAGATCGAAAAGTTACAGAAGTTTCCAGAGGGAACTTTGCAGAAGAAAAATTTGCAAAATTGGAAATTCGTCGGGATATCAGAACAGCGTCACATGGCACTTCGCCATGGCGAAGCAATATAGCCATTGGGAACAGTATAACCGTTAGATCGACGCCCTAAATGGGTAGAAATGCATTTATGATTAGACAGCTCGCCACTAAACCGTTGGGACCACACCATAACGGACAGAACTGAGTTAATGAAGGCTTATCGCCCGTTGGAGAGATCCATTGCCAAGTTATCTATTTAACCCATCGCGCCATGCACCGAGAAAACTTTTTCCAATTTTGATTATCTGAGCTCGTAGAATAGTTGATTTCACACATTGATCGTCACGCTATTTCCATCCATCTCGTTGCATTGACTAGTTACTCTTCTAACCCAAGAGATTCAACCACGAGCGTGTATGTCCAAAGAACTCAACGCAGTCAAAGAGTCTATGAAGGAAGTACTCATCAACCTCATGACTAAGAGAGTCATGTCTGAGAGAGTAATGTTTGTGGGTGTACAAGCGTCATCGACGAGAGGAGTGCAAGCCTCTCCGTCGACTGCTCGCGTAGCCGGACCATCCTGACCATCAGCGGAAAAGAGAACCAAACACTGAGATGACCTAGCCAATGTGAAGTTGATCCCGACCATATTGCTTGACTACATCATGCCTCTGGTCGGCGCGGTGAGCCATGATAGTGTGCCAAGAGATTTTAAGTACACCATGGTTACTGTGTACCTTCCGAAGGGGATACGCGTAGTTCGAGCACAGCAGGATAATATCGCAACGTTGAAGTTCAGCAACTTCAACCTCAAAGATCGCAAGAACTATAGCATGCTTTCCCATGCAAATACTTGACCAGGACAAAGGGGAAGAACTCAAAGATAATCCCCCAGCCGTGGACGATGAACCTCGTGCAGTCCACCATGTTGGACGTAATGAAAATCCCACACTTTGGAAGACACCAGGAAGTCAATGCCTGTGTCAAGCTACTGCTTTCATGTTACCATGGCGGCTACTTATGGCTAGACCATCGTATCATATTCGATCCGATGCTGATCCATTGGATCACAGGGTTGAGTTTGCAAGGACCTGATCCACAGGATTTCTATCCAGGAAAATCCACAAATCGCGCACTAGCACAGAAGATCAAGGATACATACGGCGATGTTAAGAAGGGGATGCGAGGCTACAAGGTAGCTTCCATCCAAAATGGCGCAGTATGCCTAGCATTCCAACTAATAGCTGGAAATATCATAAGGAAGAACATACCTACGCAAGTCACAGGCTTTGTCGTTGACCTCGCGGGGAAGTGTGTAGAAGGTTTACAAATGAACTGGGCGAAGTAGCTAGTCAATCAACTTGAACTAGACTGTCGCGAAGCGCAGGATCAGGGATACGAGTTTCACTTCAGCTGGCTCCTGATCCTCATCGCGTTTGTTTCCTGGGAGATGTCGGAGGGTGTGACCTTCCCGGACATTGAGCCGTTCGAGCTGCTTGATGTGAAGTTCACCACACTCTAGTATTCAAGTGATATGAACAAACAGTGGCAGTTGAACGTTGTTTTTCATACATACTACCTTCAGTTGAAGAGAGCCATCGAAGTTGAACCTCGCATGACTCTGAACACCTTACAGATATTTTGACCCCTGATAAAATTCAGCGCAGATCATCATTTCATCTACATTACAATGCGAGCCGATGAACATAAGGAGCAGCTCCAGTCGTACTATAAAATCATGGAAGAGGAACTTGAGGAGGTCACTAAGGACTAGTCTGTAGACCTCCTTATCCCCGCTGACCCTATAGAGATGTATGACCCTGAACTGGACAGCCCAGAGGCCACTCACAAAGAACAAAACACACCCAAAACTAGCAGAAGGAAGAAGACTGAAGGGGTCCAAGATTTAAGCAGCACCTCAGGAAAGACTGCGTCAGTATCACCTGACCGAGGGGGTGATGACGAAGTAGAAGAGATAAAAGGCAAAGAAGTTGAACAGAAGCAAGGAGAAGTAACACCGCCTAGAGACAAGGTTGACCCCTTGAAGAAGAGGAAGTTTTCTCCCCCGAAACCTTCTTCCCGAAAGAAATTGAGAGCCACTATGACCAAGATGTAGACTGTACTCACCATTGATGATTTTGACTTCATCATGGCAGCTCTAAACGATGCTTCACTGGAAATCACAGAGAAACAAGAATCCAAGCATGAGGAAATGTATGATAGAATTGAGGTCGAACTCTGAGGGGTACAGCAGGGCCTTCAGTCCAGTCGTGCAGTCTCCACTGCGCCCATGCCATCAGGAGAACCAGAGTTCGGAGATGAGCCAGCCCAACTCCGTCGACTAGAAGATGCAACTGAAACTCGCATTTGACGAGCACAAGAAGAAACAAAACAAGTCACCCAGGCCTTGAAGAAAGTTCAAGGCATACCCGTAGAACAACGTCGAGTTGCGGAGCAGGAGAAGGTTGCTCTCCAAGCAAAGTTTGATGAAGAGAGAGCACAAATGCAACAAGGAAAAGAACAGTTGCTCACAGAGCAACTCGAAGTGAAAGAAGCAGCCAACAGAGCACTTCACTCTGTGACAGGCTTAGAGCCACAGGAAGAAGACTAAGTCACGCATCAAGTAGAGTAGCTCGTGGAAGCTATCCAGTAGCTACAGTAAAGAATAGCATATTTAGACCTCAACACCGTGCCTAACACGCCGCAGGAATTCAGGGATCAAAGAGAAGAAATTGCCCATAGTGCAGTTGAGATAATAAAGGCCCTTGCTATGGAATGCAAGAAACTGAGTGATCGCAGTGCCCAGACGTATGAGCGACCCACTGAGAACCTAGAATTGAAGGCACTGGAGTCACAGCTCCAAGAAGTAAAGCGGGAAGCAGAGACAATACATGCGCAGTTGAAGCCCCTGTCAGCTGTGGAAAGAATGAAGCGATCCCAGGAACAGCGCACTACCCAGCAGCAAGTCCACATTATCCAGAGCAGAGTCATGGAAGTGACTTAGAGGCTCCAACCTACATAGGATGAAGCTTTCCAATTGTTCGTAGAGATCAAAGGCCAAGGAGAAGAACTGGAGCAGGTCGTAACTGCAGTTGAACAACGCCTAGAGGGACCTGTCAACAAAGCAGTCATCCAAGAGTTTGTTGAACAGGAGGTTGTGGCAAAGCAACAAGTTGAAACAGCTCAAGGCTTTTGAAGAAGAACTAATCAGATCAGAGTGACTCGGGACGAGTCACAGGTGAGCGTTGGGGGCCTGCTGGCCTTGACCAAGTTTTGAGGATTCTTGGTCATGTTTGACCTATTTTTGGGACTTCGATAGGCTGTCAAAGGCGGTAGTGCAAGACCAAGCGGAGATCACGAGATCTCGACCCCTTTTTAGGGATTTTTGGGTTTTGGTCTTATGTAATGGGTATGGGAATGTCGGCCCATGGGTTTACCCATGTTTAGGTCCGATTTTGTAATGTATAAATAAGTAGCTAGGGGATGTAAGAGGAGAAAGTGTGAAAAGTGTGCTAAGTGCTAGTGTTTGATCTATCCGATCAAGAGTTGTAAATGCTTTGTGCATACTGTGTGAGGCTTGCAAGGCTAGTGCAAGTAACTGTAAATACTTTGTAAAGGCTCGGTGTTGTACCCTAGCTCGAAGAAGGAGGATCTGGCGGAGTGCGCGCAGATCTCTTGTCTTCTGCGGAGTAGGATTTTGATGCTGTGCCTGTAAGAAGCTTGAACAAAGATAATAAAGAAGAGAAGAGTTGGTGGACGTAGCCCCAAGTTGGGGGTGAACCACGTACATGCTGTGTTGCTCTGCTTTGTGCGATGTGTTGATGTGTTTATGTGTTTACTTGCTTAGTGCTTTAATATAAATGACTGGTAGATAGATTTGTTGATGCTTTGTGCTTAATAATGTGGATGGATGTTAGATCTGATTTATGTAAGTATGCTTAGTGCTTACATACTTTAGATCTGAATGAATACTGTGATGCTCTGTAGTTTAGGGTTTATCTGCACTGAGGGTAGGATTTAACTGCGTTGTAACTAAGAACTGGATATTGATGAATGTTAACTGCTAAGTGCTCTGTTAAGTGTTAGAATCACAGATCTGTGTCCCAACTAAGGTTGCATACATTTGAGTCCTGCAACCACCCCTGCCTCTACCTCAGGTGAGACTTCATCTACTTCGCAGGTGTTGCTGAAAGGGTCGGTAGTTAGGGTTTTGTTGGTGCGTTTTTGTAGCGTTGAACCCTGGGTCTGCCCCTGTGTTTTTTTTTTCACAAGGAACATGTTTTTTATAGGCAAAGATGATGATTTTGGTATTGGAGAATATATAAAAGAGAGGAAGTCCTCCTCGAGAAAGATTTGGAAATTTTGCCTCCTTGTTTATTTAAGAGGCGATGTGGACATATGGTGGAGTTTGCTTAACCATGACAAGATGAAGTCACTTTCAAATAAAGAATATGAAAAAGTATTTTTAGACATGTGGTCTCATGTTGGGAAGAAAGGTAAAGAGAGCACCAAAGATTTTTTTCATCCACAAACTTCCTATTACAAGTTCATGGATGTATTCAACAGGAAAATGTTATTTTTTCTATAATCCCTGGTAGCAAGCATAATTTCATCAAGGTTAATTTGGCTAAAATATTGCAAGTTCCGACAAAACATATTCAAAGCAAAGAGTTTATTTTCTATCTTTTATTTATGTTTTTTATGGTGTGAATGCATTTGATACTTCTAAAGTTAAAGTTGTTGTATGATGCCATCCACATCACCCAGAGAAACAGCAATCATCAAGACAGTGGCGTGAGCATCTGAGAACTTACTATGGATTAACATGGAACTGGAAAGGAAACCTGTATGGAGGCACGTGGAGGATTAAAAGCAATGTATGGAGATATTAGAGTATCACAATGACAACATGGAACCCAAGGAGCAACCAGAATCAATATCAAGAAGGAAAGGCCACAGTTGGGGCCCGTGTCCATATTTCACTAAGATAGATGGATACTTGTGCAGGGTACCAATTGACTACATTTCTTATCAGGTCATAGTATATCGCTTCTTCCCATGTTTCGGGGATGAAACATGTGGAGGGGAATGGAATGTAATGTACCTAGGGAACATATTATGGGGAACCTAGGGAGTTACCCAAGGGGATAATGAATGCAAAGTGGTCGTAATCATGTAATAATCCCACTTGGTAGTTGGTAGGTAATAAATAGGCCCACTATGTTGTTAGAGGAAATAATATAAAAATAAAGGGTAGATGGCATAGACCCTTAGTAATACTCATGAGAAAGTATAAATACACATGAGTGTCATTGTATTGAGATATGTTGGATGCATTGTTTTGTAGAAAGCATTGCTTGTTGAGTGATTCCTTCCATAAGGAGTATTTGATGGTGTTTCCCTACCTTAAGGGCTCTCTTTCTATATTCTTGTGTTATACATGGTGTGACTACATTTGATACTTCTAACATTAAGGGTTTCTTTTCTATCTTTTGTATATCAAATATCACTACGATTCTTGTCCTTTTGAGAAACAACTCAAGTCAATGTCATCTCGATGGACGATGTTTCTTGGATGTTTCTAGTTACACTTCATGGATATGTGCCATAGTTCAAACCGGTCATTTTGTTTATATGTTGGGAGATTTAAGAATTGGGCTCTGTTAACTTTTTCTTGTGCATCTTGGGATGTAGATGCACTACAATCCACATTGTTCCAAGGGGGGCTATCATTTCCTATATGCAGAAAATGAATAAGATAGCCCTTTGGGAGATCCAAAGTTTGAATCACTAATGGAGTAGGAGAAGATTTTGAGTAACTTTGAGAAATCAAGGGATTCTAGTGTGGGTGAATTACGAAATTGTAGTTCGAAATCCGAGGAAAATGTGAAATTGAAGCACTAGGATTTGGTTAGTTAGGGTTTTCAGAACGAAGGTTGATTGGATGGTTTTGGGTACGAGGGTTGGTGGAAGCCTCGAGAAACTTCATCGGGATGGCCCAATACTCTGTGGTCTATTGCAGTGGATGATGCTCTCCTAGGGATTGTGTGTTTGGGATAGAAATGGTAGCACAAATGCTAGAACAAAAGGCAACAAAGGATACAACTTTATGTCAATGAATAATGCCCCTTACTAAATGATCCTTGGCATTCCCATCATTCACTCGGTACGACCACCAAAAAGTAATTTGTAGAGGATTCAAGACGTGGTTTGAAGCCAACCTGTTTGACTCACGATAAGGCTACATACCGAGGTCCTTTTTTTCTATTTTAATCAAGTTAGGTCATTTACCTATGGTCTACATTTTTTTTTACCTCAGTGATTGCATGGTGGTAAGGTTGTTGGTTTGTTCCTTTATTGTTGAGCTTGAATGGATGGTGGAGGCTCCCAAGGGAATGAGAAAGTAAGGTTTTCTATGGTTTGCATTTTTTTTCTCAAAATCTATGCTGCATTGATATTTTGTTACAAAGGGTTTTTTAATGGTTCTAACAATTATCATTATATGCAACAAGGCAATTTTCAGGTAGAAACAAGGGATTTAATGCCTCAAATTGCCACAATGCTTCTCTTCCTCTACAAAAAGATGGAACTCGTGACCTTTGTTCCAATGGATTACAGTCACAACTAACCAACAAACAAATAGCCATGTTTGAGGTTTCTTATATGGAAACTAAACTCGACATTAGGACTCATTAATTTATTTCCAATCTTCATTTTTCTTCATTTAATCCCCCTTCTCTCAAATAGATCCATGAATTAACCTCATCGACCATACTACCCTTACATTTAGCTATGCATTTGTTTCTCTTTTTCCCCCTTCCTCATGTTATCTACAATTAGTATAACCAAAAGGAGGTTGACCACCAAGAGGGTTTAAATAAAGGCTTGGAGAGGCAATGGTTAAACTAGAGCTTTCACATTAGTTCAAATTGTTTATCTTATAGCTAGGAGGGGATCAAAATAGGAAAAATGCCTTACTTTTTTATGTCCTTTTAGACCTTCTTACTCTACATAACCTCTCTTATTTGAATCGATCTAAAGATGAATATAATCATAATTTGGTCAAATGTTTCAATCTATGGCTAGAAAACAAGGAGAAAGATATATACTATAAATAGAGAACGATACATTTATCCCTGAAAACAAGTGTCATTGCATGGCAATGTCCATGTCGATTAGATGCATGCACATATAAAGATCTATTTGATTTTGATATACTAATATATGTCTCTTTAAACATTTGTGTGTTTGTTGTTAATAATAATAAAATATATTTTTCTAAAATTTAATTGGCTGATATCTTTGAAGTGTTATTGCAAGCTTCACGTCATTCAATGTATAAAATTGATTGCACAATTAATGGATTTGACAGTTTGACAAGGAACTAAACTTCTTGAAAGTTTTTCACTTACCCAAAAGAATTGAGAATGATGGTGAATTTTCACAACCGGTTTGTGGAAAACTCCCCTGGAAGAAATGGGAATGACGATCGATTTTCACAGTCGTTGGATGTATCGTCCTGCTTTTTCCATCGACGGTGAAAAGGTGTGGACGCTAATGGCTCTGATCGAACTTATATAAGTGGTGGTGGCGGCATTAAACCTTTGGCAATTACACTTTTCCCGAGGTCATTTGTTCGGCGAGTTTTAATTACGGGAAAAGTTATCCACCACTAATAGATCCTGCGTGCGTGGAACATTGAGTTGATATGTCTCTACGTGGAATCTTGCAGCATGGACTTGGACACTTGTAATATTCCAAGTAGGGATATGTTACTTCAATGTTCCTAGTGGGATGGAATTTGATGGCCAATTTGCTCGATTAAAAAATTCTATAACCATCAAGGAGTTTAGTTCCTTGTCAAATTTAATAAAAAAAAATTATTTTCTATTTAATTAATTAAAAATTAAATATTGTATTTAGATAATGATATTGCAAAATAAAGTTGACCAGTTGTGATTAGACTTATTTGTTTTAGCTCAGATCTATGAATTATTTTATTTATTATAAATTGATGGGTTACCTTACAAAATCTTAGTGCTAAATTTAAAGTATAAAAAAATTAATAAAAAAAATTATTCTCTATTTAATTAATTAAAAATTAAATATTGTATTTAGATAATTACTTTCACCATTTCAACAAGCTACCATTTATAAATATATTATTTTTATTTAAATTACCTTTAAAAACTTACATTCGGACTATTTAGTTAATAAAATGGAAATTAAGTAGGTCAAAATATGCTTAAGGGATAAAATCTTCCAAGAAAAAAATTACAATTGTATTCTTACACACAATAGACAAAAAATAATTGTCACCGTCATGTGATCCTATGTGATTCATTTTAAAAGTTAAGACATTTTGGTTTTATTTATGATTATGTAATAATTTGTTAGAATCTACTCATGCAACTAGTAATCAATTTTATATATTGAATGACGTGAAGCCTGCAATAACACATCAAAGATATTAGCCAATTAAATTTTAGAAAAATATGTTTTTTTTATTATTTAAAAAAATACATATATTGATTTCATATGTTACACATTGAATATAGCACATAAATTTAAAGTCAATAAACTAATAATCACCACGTCTAAATATAAAAAGTTATACTATGTATTTATTATTATGCATTATTATATTTATATTATATTTATTATCTAATATATTATTTATTATTATATTTATATTATATTTATGAATATTTTAGTTCCATTCAACGCACTGTTCATTATACATTTTGAATAACAAACAACCCTCAATTATTATCTTTTAACAAAAAATATTCATTACTTGTGCATTTAGTTATATTAAGTTTTATTGTTCAACATGTATTTCCCAACTAACTCGGGACTGTGTTGCCATGCAACCCTTGTTCTCCTCGGTCTAGCCCAAGAAAAACAGATTTCTCAGCTACAAGTTTTTGGGGACTTGTTGTTAGTTGTAAACATCATCAAAGGCAGACACATTCTACACAACTTCTCTCTACATCCTATCTTGGAAAAAATCAAAAGAATTATCTCCACACTCACCACTTTTTCCATTTCACATGTCTATAGGGACAAAAAAAGAAGAAGCAAACACTCTTTCTAAAGGTGGAGTGGCGTTGGACAAAGGCATATGGAAAACATGGTGAAAAAATACGCAAGGGTTCATTGAACATCTTCATCCCACTTGGTTCACAGCTTGACTCGTAGGCCTTTGTATCCTATGTATATGGACCTTTTTTGTACTTTTGAAGGCACTATATATTTTGCTATATATTGAAAATATCGGAATGTAAATCACTGTTGAAATTAGTGGATAGGAATCAGGAATATAGTTGAACATATGGATCCATGGATCATACTAAGCAGAAATGAATAAAGGAATGTCAAAGGTATCTACTAATGTAATTTTGTTTCATATAATAAAATTACTTTCTTTAAAAAAAAATGTCGTGTGCTTGCTTACATTTAAAGACGGAAAGTGCAAAAAAACTCACACCTATTTAGGATGGTGTCTAGAATTGCCAAAGGTGCAATCAACATGTTTTTTATTGTGAATACAGGTACATTTTCTAGTTCCACATTGAATACCAAACAAGCAAAATCAATGGTGTTGCATTCCAAGAAGTTGCAGAACAACTTATAGGTGTGTTTGCTGAGAAATTATATGAATATGGCTATGAGGGAAATACTAAAAAAATCACAAACATATTTGGCAAGTTATTCTTTAATAGTTACTTGTTCAAACTAGTAGTACATGAAGAAACATTTTCCAATAAAAAATAAATCAAATGCATCGTGATTTCATGTGATAAAATTAATCACATACCAAAGTCAAAACAGGATATCCCCATCCATGAATTATAGGCTAAATAGTTAACACAAAGTGTTATGGTTGTTTATTTCAAACAACAATCTATAATTTCCCTACTTTTGTGCATATATATATTACATGAAGTGTTTATGTTTTGGAGTTTTTTGTCTTCATTATGACATTTCTATGGAAGGAAATCCAACCTATGCATTCATTTGTAACATATTTTAAAATTAAATCTATTGATTTTGTAACTATCTTGGGAATATGCATAAAAAAACATGTTATCAAACATATGAAATGTGTTATCAAGAAATTTGAGTTTTAATTACAAATGGTTCACGATTTCTCTTATAGGCAATTCCATCTGGTGCAAAACATGCCCCCGTGTTCCAAACAACACCAACAAGCACCACATGTGAAGGAGTCTCAAGAATATTACAAAGGCTTGTTCTCTTTCAACAAGGCATGACAACAACTGCTTTGCACATACCTTCTTCACAAATTCAACTTTCCAACAAGACTATATACAACTGTCGGCGCCATACAATTCATGTTATAGAAATAAACCAAAAATATATATATAAATGGAACAATGACACTGTCAATAGAAAATTACTGACCCATTCACTACTACTATGTCTACATATAGGAGCCAACAAATGAATAACGCTAGATAAAATATGAAACAACAAAAAAAACTACTGAAGAGACTTAGAGAGACTTCATATATAAACCAAAACCAACATTGTATGGACTTTCCAACACATGTTCTCAAACATCAACCCCATACACATGCTTCCCAATCTTTCTTAAATGTATTGTTGCTTCGTTTAACATACATGCACGTATTGCATGTATGGAATCATATCTTGGCATTCTTACTCGTTCATCTCCTAACGGACACATTTGTACTTGACATCATAGAGGAAAAAATGGTCATCGATTCTCCAAATGGAATAATATGGACCTCGACGACCAACCCACAGTCCTATCAATACTTACTCAAGTTGAGGAAATGTGCATTGCTTGAGTTAGCCCCACCTTGCAAGTTAGGCATGCTCAAGGTGGAAAATGCAAATACAGTGGCCACACTATTATTTTCCCACAACAAATTGTTCAAATAGCAACTTATCTGCCACATCGCCTTTCAGATCTTGACATCTTGGTTATCAAGAGACATGGAGGAAAGGGGAAATGTTATGATTTTTATGTGACAAAATCTCATGCCATCAATGTATTTCTCTACAAGATGCAAAATGAAAAATATTACAATGATGTTCAAATTGACCAAACTCACTTACATCACTTCCAACCGCTCACGCCAATGTCTCATCTCGCCTCAATTTTGTGTCTATAGAAAATTCCATTACTTCCAATGAAGAGTCAAATACCATAGATATAGAACACCACATTGTTTTCCAAGAGGAGAAACCAATGTCTTCCTTTGTTTTTATATTACTTAATACACAACAAGAAATGGAAAAAATAAGAGAATTTGTTCACACTACAGACAACATTCCACCAAACACAACTGACTAGTCGAAAATTGGCCTATCACCAATCAATGAGTACTACACAGAGGGCCTATTTGATATGGAATTTCTTGCTCTTTTCCCCACTGGGGATGCCTTGCCTCGCCATCCATGCATGGAGAACACCCAACTTGATATCTATGCAATACAGTTGATGAGATACCATGACACTAGGTTCAGTAGTCATTTTCTATTCATATACTACCTCTATAATTTGATTATGTGCCATAGAAGTCGAGCAACAACTACCTTCTTTGTCAAGCAAAGCTAAGAGCATAAAACACACACCACAATTCAAGAGTTGTGTGCACATCTCAAAGAACTTCCTATAGACAAACTCCCAAAACAAGTCATGCACTTCGGAGCACACTAGCATGGGATTAGAGAATTTTGGACCATGTGAAGGATCGAGCTAACAGAAGTGATAACACAACTTCAATGCATGACCTTCTCTGTCACTCTCAGTGAAACAGACAAAAGATGGTCGAACTTGCATGCAGTTATACACAAGGGAAGACCTTTTGACCCAATTCTTCGCCAACATTGGCATACCCACAATGCCATTGATCTCCCCCACATTGTAGTTGCATACATGCACAAAAGGTTTTCAACATTCCATGAGGTGATATTACAAAAAAAATATGCATGCAATTGACTCTTGTTATAGGTACATAATCTATAATACTTGAAAGTACCTCTACCCAACCTATAAAATTATATCCTTTGCACTAATCATTTCATCTTATGTTTGTAGGTATGAATGGAAACATCGAGGCTCTATACATATACATGGTTTTTTGTGGCTTGTTGGCGCTCCAAACATGGAAACGTTAAATTGGGAAGACCCAAATAAAATCAATGATGCAAAGAGTTTCTTTGATAACTATGTTACATCATGGAATCCTAGAGAAAAGAATGGCACACACATGGCGACGCTTTGTTGATGTGTTTTCCTGAAACCCATCAACTAAGTGATTGGGGTAAATATATGAACCTATGTTTCTTTTAAATGGAGACCAATTTGTTTTCAAATTTGGAAAGTTCCAAATAACCCTCAGTTGTTGATCATGAAGACCTAACAAGTTTTAAATCAGTTTGAGTATTACAGTTATTCATCATGAAAGGCTAACAAAGATGGTTTCTCTTTTGAAAAAAAGAGAAGCAAATAAAAGATATTAAAATATGGAAATTGTGTATGTCCATCTTCTCACTAAATATCCCTATGTGTCAGGTTCATCCGGCATTTTACAGAATCTAAAACAGAGCTCATATGCCCAAGATATGACATTTTTCTCCCACACTATGTTGCCCCATTACTTAGTCATTTTCCATTTTCCTTATTCTCCACTCTCCATACTTAGGCATTTTTCCTCATTTTCCTTCCTCTTTCCTTCCTCCATACTTAGTCATTTTCGGTCTTTCCTCTTTTCCTTCCTCTCTACTCTCTACACTTCCATACTTAGTCATTTTTCACTACTACACATACTACTCTATACTACTCCCCATACTCCATAACATTTTTCCAATCTTTCACACCATTTCCATACCTAACCATTTCCATACTTAGCCCATTTCCATTTTCATCAACCACTTAGTTCATTTTCATAATTTCTACATTCATTTTTCATTTTCATCTTCCATTTTCATACTTAATCATTTTCATTATTTATCATGTAACTCTATGACTTACCTATGCATTACCTTACCCCCTGGATGGAAGCACCAACTTCCAACACCAACTGGATGGAAGCACCAACTTCCAGTTACACGGGCTCCAACTTGTATAACAGAGAACACTTGTTCTCCCTAGCACCACCCTGCCACCCTGGTTTCTCTGGCTACAACCAGATGGAAGCTACAACTTCCTGTGGTCAAGCTCCCACTTGAACCTCTGAGGACAATAGTCCTCCCGAGCACCTCCCAACCTCCCTAGAATATGAATGGCTAAATAAACAGTCAACTTTACAGATAATTAGGATTATCTGTCAAAGAGAATCCTTCAGGTTTCTCCATATATACTTCTTCCTCTAGATCTCCATTAAGAAATGCTAACTTAACATCCTTCTGATAAACTTTGAAGTTCTTATGACATGAATAAGCAAGAAATATTTTGATAGCTTCCAATCTTGCCACTAGTGCAAAAGTTTCATCAAAATCTTGACCTTCAACTTGTGCATATCCCTTACAGACCAATCTGGCTTTATTTCTAACAACTTGTCCTTTTTCATTCATTTTATTTTTGAACACCCATTTGGAACCTATTACATTCTTATTTTCAGGTCTAGGGACAAGCTCCCAAGTATTGTTCTTCTCAATATGATCAAGCTCTTCATTCATTGATCGAATCCAATTATCTTCCTGGCTAGCTTCCTCAAAAAATTTAGGTTCAGTCATAAATAAAAAGGCAACATAAGATTGTTCTGAGTCTTTAATCAATTTCCTTCTTGTCTGAACTCCTTCATTTATATCCCCAATTATCTGATTTTCAGGGTGATTCTTTCTAATAATTCTAAGAGGTGATTTTGCTTCTTTCTGCTTATTTGTCTCAGTTTGAATATTCATATCTTCATCTGATCCAGACTCTTCTCTTTCTAATCCTTGGACCTATTCATCTTCATCTTCAACTGTATCTTATGTTATTGGTTCAGCACTGCTTACATTTCTGACTGGAATTTCTTCATCAACTTTTATATCTATACAATCAACTAGTTTGTGCAGTCTCTTATTGTAACATCTGTATCCTTTACTAT
>ML803225.1:104572-118947 GCA_009831015.1 Picea engelmannii | reverse complement strand
AAACAATATTAAAATATTCTTAATCTTTCTTCAAGTGATCATCAACATTATACAGCATATGGACAGTAAAAGTAAAAATCATCAGTCACACATAAGGTATACACAGAGACAGATTTTTCAGGAGGAAACCCATAAAGGGAGAAAACCTCTTCTTCTTCGAAATGATAGGCAATCTTTTAAGTTCTGTACATCATCTTTAATTGAGCACCAACTCAATGTGAGGCTGCTACCTCTATTTTACAAGTTGCAACTTGTTTGAGAGCACCAACTCTCTGGTTTCTCTAGCACCCACTAGAAGGAAGCACCAACTCCCTGGTTTCTCTAGCACCCACTAGAAGGAAGCACCAACTCCCTATATGTTCCAGCACCAACTGGATGGAAGCACCAACTTCCAGTTACACAAGCTCCAACCTGTATAACAGAGAACACTTGTTCTCCCTAGCACCACCCTGCCACCTTGGTTTCTCTGGCTGCAACCAGATGGAAGCTACAACTTCCTGTGTTCATGCTCCCACTTAAACCTCTGAGGACAACAGTCCTCCCAAGCACCTCCCAACCTCCCTAGAATATGAATGGCTAAATAAACAGTCAACTTTACAGATAAATCAGTTCTTACCAATCTTTCTTTGTTCTGTAAATCTGGTCATCTACACACTGTTTTGTTGCTCTTCTCTTCCTCTGTCTGTTCAGTAAGTATGCTCTGCATCAACTCATTCTCTCATTCTGCTCTTCTTCAACTTGTTCTATTATTCTGCTCTGCATTTCATCTCACACTGCACATATGCTCAATCTCCTCCTGCGCATCCTCTCATTTTATTTTCTTACAGTTTCATTATTTTCTCATACAGAACAACCAAACTCACATTGTCTGTCTCATTTTCTTTTATACACACTCATGGAAGTTCAACTTTCCATCTCCTTAGGCAAAAAGATGACAACTGTCTAAGCAACTGAAACGCCAACTAATCAGCAATCATGAGTCAGTTTCACTAACAGATTTGAAACTGAGGAGTTAATTGTGAGAGAGAATAGTAACCCTCCGATCAACACTTGATCTGACGGTTCAGATCATTCCGCAATTTTTCATATCGTTATTTCGACATTCCTGATGTTCAATGTTCTTCTCACTTCCAAATCCCAATCCACGAAACTCCGTGAAGAAAATAGATCAATGGTCCAGATCACTTCTTGATCTGACGGTTGCAATTACGTCGTGATTTCGCATATCGCGATATCGACATTCTTGTTAGCTCGTTTTCTTGCCTCTCCATGTTGCGATCCCCGAAACTCCGATACAGAACTTTTCTGCACTAGCTCCTTCCCCAATATGACTATGGTCATAACCAAGCGCCTATGCAAAAAGCGCTTTCGCGATTTCTCGTTTCGTGATTTTCGACACTATGCTCCGTTGACCCCAAGTCAGCAAAATTTTGATCACTTGCCACATGTCCTATGATTCCATGGTCCAAATCTAATCTTGATTCAACGGCTATGATTGAATCGCGATTTCGGCATTCTTGATGCATTGGGTTCTTTGCCTCTCTATGTCGTGATTCGTGAAACTCCGATATGGAGTTTGATCAACGGTCCAGATCTGATCTCTATTCAACGACTGCGATTAAATCGCGATTTCGCATATCGCGATATCGGGATTCCTGATGTTAATAAACTTTGACATCTCCAACTCTCGATCCCCAAAACTCCGACATGGAGTTAGATCAATGGTCCAGATCTGAACTTGATTCAACGGCTGCGATTGAATCACAATTTCGCATATCGCGAAATCGACATTCTTGTTGCATTATTTCTTTGACATCTCCAACACGCGATCCTCGAAACCTCGACATGGACTGGAATCAACGGTCCAGATCAAACCTTGATCTGACGGCTCAGATTACATCGCGATTTTGCATATCGCGATTACGCCTGATTCTCCTTGTACCTTAAAGGACATGTGGGTTCTTCTTGATCCAACGATGGTCGAATCATGCGCTTGGATATAACGGCTGAGATCTTTCCTCCTCTTCAACGATCTCTTCTTGTCTACATTCAGATCTGTCAACCCTCGTTCTTTCAGGAATTTTGAATGGAATCCAACGATCAGAGATTCTTCTCAAACTTTACTGGTATTCGATCACTTGATCAACGTTGTGTTGCCTTCGATCATTCACCTTCGATCATTCAACCTTCCTGAACTTATCTTCTGTTTGCCTGTCGATTACAAACTTCTTGTCTTCGATCATTCGACCTTCCTGAACTTATCTTATGTTTGTCTGTCGATTACAAACTTCCTGTACTCATGCCATCTTCACTGTTGTACTTTCCATCAATGACAAGCATTCGTTGTCTGTTAAATATTTGTCATTCGTTGTCTGTTAAATATTTGCCAACACAACCTGCAATCCTCAATTTGTACTTCCCACTTCCGCATTACACTTAGTCATGTTTACTAAGTCTTTTTACTAAGTTTTACCGACCCGCATTACTCTACCTCCACATTGCCCATGTAATTATTATCTATTTTATTATTTCATGAAATTATTCATTATATACCTAAATGTTATCCCTTTCCCCCTCCTTTGGCATATTGGGACATGTGGCAGTGACATGGACCTACCAAATTGGGACATGTGACAGTGGCGTGGACCTGCCATATTGGGACATGTGGCAGTGACATGGAACTACCATATTGTGAAACATAAAAATGAGGTGGACCTACCCCTGGGTGACCCTTCGATGATATTTATTGGACACACAGATGATTGGGAAAGTGATTTGGCATGATGATTGAGCTATGACATGGCAACCAAAAGTTACACTGTGCACAAGCTACGAAGGGCTCTGTAGTTCTCTCTATTTCAGACACAAATGATATGGGGAGACATTTTGTTTATAAACATCTATGAGAACTATTCCCCAATACATGTGGGATAAATAGGGTAGATTTTTAATCAAGGGCTCATAATTCATGTGCATAGATCAACGGTTGGTGAGTCTCCATCTTCCGGAGGCCATAACTTTTGATCCCGACATCCGATTTGAGAAAATGATAACTCGTTGAAAAGCTAGAGACAAGAAGAAAACTTTGGAATTAGTAGCCATGGTTGGAATCATGACTATCATGCCCTAAAAATTAAATTGTAGTTGGGACTATTTTTGGGCTTAGAAACAAATTATTTTTTGGAAAATGATTAAAAGAAATTCATAAACTTCTAAAGTGGGTCCGAGATGGTGGAACGAATATTGAAGTTCAAATTTACAAAGGAACACATAAAACCCTGACTAAAAATAAGTTTAAAGAAGATGAAGGGAAGACTATAATAGAAGATGTAAAAGACATTCAAAGGGTTTGGAATTTCCATCGCAATAAGTCGAGTAGTCACTTTGTTCTTACCTTCGCCATTTTTCTTCTTCAGTCAATTGTCATTTTTCCTTTTATGTTCCCAACAACCTGTGAATCCTAAGGCTGACCCATGACTATTTTTTTTTATCTTCCAGGTCTCTCTTTCATTTTATGGTCCGTGGGAGCCCCATCACAATCCTCGTTGAAGGACAAACACAATTTATTTTTGTTGTAACCCCAGATATTATTGCTTATTTTACAAAGACATATATTATTTTTTGAGATTCCTAGAGAAATATTTTGGGACACAACATTATTGATCTCTCATACTTTAATTTTTAACATGAGATTTCAAATGTGTGTCTATCAAAATCTTTATTGCATTTAACAGAATGATCATTTAGAGTTATTTGTTATATGTGGTTCATACTTTCCTTTCCTTTGTTGAACATTGTGTCTTGCTTTGATGAATGTTGTGATGCAAATGTCATCCAATGATAGTTTTTACTCTTTTGGTTTACAAATCTTGTAACGTAGTGCAAATATCTACCTTTTGTAACATACCTGGTCATTCTTAGGTATTCTTTGCATGTGAAAATGTATTTCAAGAATAATGCACGGTCCTCTCTCGGGCATTTTGAGTTCTTGTATGTTATTTAAAATATAGCACCACCTCTTTAAAAACACAAGGGGATTTATCCTCGTGTGGTTCACTTAAAGGCTGTAAGATAGTCTTTTAGATCAACATGCATCAATCCATTAAAGATGGCCCTTGTGTGAAATTTTTCAAACCCTAGGTGACCATTGTTCTATGCTTCTTTATTAAATAAGTCAAATCTCAAATTTACTCAATAACAAAACTAAAATCTTAGCATGCATGAATCACACAAATGACTATAAAATATAAACAACAGAAGCAAAATAATGTTTCAAGTACACAAGAATTTATGTCCTTCAAATCAGTTTATCATTAATGATCAAAACTTACAAGGACACCTCAAAACTGAGGTTTTCAGCCTACTAGACACTCGGATCGGCACTAGATATTCTTGTTGGTCCCCGGATCTGCTATATTTTTCTACTCGTCACTCCTATCTACACTAGATCTACCTGTTGGACCTCAAATCTGCTAGATCTGTTTACTAGTTATTTATATATGCACTAGATCTACCTATTGGACCTCAAATCTACTATATATGTTTGTTGGTCACTCAGATCTGCAATAGATCTTCTTTTTTATCCTAACATCTACTAGATATGTATGTTGATCACTTAGATCTGCACTATATATACATGTTGGACATCAAATCTACACTTGATCTGCTTGTTGGTCCTTAGATCTACTAGATATGTCTATTGGTCACTCATATTTGAACTAGATCTACTTTTCGGTCCTCAAATATACTAGATATGTCTGTTGTTCACTGAGATCTTCACTAGATCTACTTGTTGGACCTCAGATCTACTAGATCTATCTAATGGTCACTCAGATATTCATTAGATCTGCTTGTTGGTCCTCATATCTACTATATCTATCTATTGGTCCTTGGATCTGCTAGATCTCTCTACTATTCACTCAAATCCACACTGGATCTACCCGTTGGACCTCAGATCTGCTAGATCTATCTATAGGTCACTTAGATATGCATTGGATCTTCCTGTTGAGCCTCATATCTACTAGATTTTCTTGTTGGCCACTCATATCTGCACTAGATCTGCATGTTGTTCCTCAGATCTGCTAGATTTGTATTCTAGTCACTCATATATGCACTAGATCTACCTGTTGGTCCTTATATCTACTAGATTTGTTTATTGGTCACTCAGATCTGCAGTAGATCTTCCTATTGGACCTCAGATCTATTATATTTTTTTGTTGGTCACTCAGATATGCACTACATATTCTTACTAGTCCTCAGATCTGCTAGATATGTATGTTGGTCACTTAGATCTACACTATATCTTCTTGTTGGACCTTAGATTTGCATTAGACTGACTAGTTGTACAACATTGTTCTATCTGATCAGACCTTGGCTCCTCTCTTGTGCTTTGAATCTACTCAAAAGTGTGTCTTTATCCTCTACCTTGACTTGCCTTTATACTTTATTTGAAACCCTAATCTACCAAAAACCTTATCTCACTTTGAGATCTATGGTTGAGATTAGTCTAAATCACTAATGCATTAAAAATACACTTTATTAGATTCAACAACTAATTAAAACACTTTCATTTCATAAATAAAGTGAATTACAAAATAGAAGACTCAAATGACTTCTCGCATGTTTGACACAAAACCTGTGCAGAAGTTCATGTCCAAGCTACAATCATCAAAACTCCCTCTTAGTGAGGAAGGAATTTTGCACCAATCCTAGTTTGTCTTTGAATGCTTCAAACTTCCCTTTTGCCAAGGGCTTGGTCAGAATATTTACAACATGTTGATATGTGGAAACTAGAGCGAAAGTATCCTCATAGTCCACTCCCTCTTTCCGGGAGAACCCTTTAGCCAAAAACCTCACCTTGAATGATCCAGGTGGATATCGGTTTCCACCCACCTATTCCAAGGGCTCAAAAAACAGTTTTCCATCTTGACAATTTTTCGGGTTCCAAACTTTCGAGGTCATTTTGAGGCCCTAAACGACGTTTTTTTTGGGATTTGGGGCCCAAGTGACAATGGAACGCACTAGACTAGACCAATCAAAAATCGTTCTTCTCAGTTAGACCTTTCCAATGGTGTATCGAGCACCCCAAACGGATATCGTATGCAAAAGTTACGCCCCCGGGAAGTTGACGTATCAACTACCCCCATCGGGGCCTGCAAACCTTTTGGCTTTTCATCTTCTGGGGTTAGGGTTTTGGATTTTCTTTATGATAAAAAGGCCTTTGGAGCCTCATTGTAAAATCATCATCTTGTGAATGCAAGTATCCGTCACATCTCTTCTCAGAGATAAGCTGCCACCATTCTAGCGAGTCTTTCACTCTGTATTTTTTACAGTTATGTACATTTTGCACATTAATATAAATTGTGTATTATTGTATATATGTGCCTCTTGTTATTTTTCCGATATATCTCTGTTATATTATTTCCGCTCTTTCAATATCTCTTTATATTTCTATGCTATATCTCTGCTCTCATTTCGTGCCGAAAATAATCCAGATCATTAAACTTCTCAATGTTGCCATTTGCAGCATGCTTGATCTTACAAAGCCACCTAGAACTCACAACTTACTTCCCCTCCAATCTTGGCACAATGTCTCATATATCATTCTTCATGATGGAGGTGTGCTCCTCCATCATGGAATCCTGCCATACATGTTGGTTTGTTGCATCCTGATAAAACATAGTTACCAACTTAACGAGAACTCTGTGGAGTTCTCGTTTTTGGGGGGATCAAATTTTTTACCCTGTTTTTAAAAATGGTGCTACTGGTAGCACCCCCCTCCCTTTTTAGGTGGTTTTTTTATCTTTTAAATTTTCATACATAAGGTTTCCACTTTTTTTGTTTTTAAATGCTTGTTTTTTCATTTATTTTCAAATTGTTCAATTTTTTTTTTCTCAATGGTGTTTTTTCATCTATTTTCAAACTTTTCTATTTTTTTATTTTATTTTTTTATTCAATGGTGTTTTTAATCTTATTTCCATGCAACATCCAATGTTAAAAATGTTGTACATCATTTAATTTTTTAAATTAAGATTTTTCATATAATTATGTGTCCTTAATTAAGTTATGGTTCCATACTTCTTAAATATAGTGGAAAATATCATTTTTAACACATTGTTTTACCTTTACTTCAATACATAGAAAATAATTGTAGTTAAATAACACTATTTTTAAATATATATATTTTTTTGTAAATTAGAGTTTGTATTGATTCCTGGCCAAAAATACATATGTTTGATTGGCAACTATCTACATGGCAGCGGTGCCCTGGTGGGAAACCACCACTGCCAGGTGACCAAGTTCATAGATGGCAACGGTGCCCATATGGGAAACCATCGTTGCCCAATGTCAAGTGAAAAAATATGAAGTGTGCTACGAGGCCACACAGGGCCATACTTATCATAGATTCAGATGTCATGCATAAGGAGGCAAAAAATGCTACTATGCCACGCATGGTCGAAATAAGAACAACAAGAAAAAAGAGCATTGGGAAACATTAGAAACCTGGAACAGTCGCGGCCCGGCGTAGACCTGTGTTGCATGTGCTTTTCCTTTCTCTCGGTCAGCCATGGCCCGTCGAAGATCTTGGAGAAATGCCATCATGGTGTCCACTCTGCGCCAGCAATCGTCTTCCTTGGTCTGAGTTTCTCGCATGGCCAATTTGATGTCCTCCAGGTCTTTTTTGATGTTGCTCAGAGTGGTCATGAGCTCATCTTTCTCTTTGCCCCTACCACCGAAAGAAAAGGGGTGGTTGGAAAGCGGAGAAGAGGAAGAGGAACCCGAATGGGGGAAAGGAGGTGGGGTGGCAGGGGAGGAACGAGAGGTGGGTGGTGGAAAGGAGGGACGTCGAGGGGGAGATGGGGGAGGTGGCGCATAGACAAGCGAATTGCCCAAGAGATCAAACCACTCGACCCTACAGTCGTAGGGGTTCGAGAGGGGGGAGAGGCCAATGACAGGATCGCAGGGTGGTTGATAAGGAGAGGGCATGACTAAAGGGGCGAGAGGAGGGGGAAAAACTGCTTCAGGGGGGTGTTTGTCCATGGGGGCCAATGGAGGGGGAGAAAAAAATTTGGGTGGAGAGGGGAGACTGCTCGAGGCAGGCTTGAAGCTTCACAAGGCTGAGCAGAGGTGGGTGGTTTCCTTCTCTGGGCCTTGTACCAGCCTACTACATGCTTTGGTTTTCCCCTAAGTTGTGGCATGAGGGAAGGAGGATGACTTCGGAGGAAGAGACCTCTAAAAAGAATCAAGCTTGGAGGGGAGAATCCTCACAGCAAGACAACGAGCAAGGAGGGGTCGCACCAGAGCTGGAAATATGAGAGAAGAAGGGAGTGAGACTGGGAGGAGACACCTTGCAAAAATTGAGTGAACGAGTGAGAAGAGGGAGTCGACATCCCGTCTTTAGGAGCGGACATGGCCAGCTGGAGCTGAGGTGACCGGGAAGCCTCTCTGCACTGCACCATGAAGACGCCCAGGTTCTTGTTAGTGTGAGTTGCAGGGTGTGAGTGAGTGAAGGAATATGGCGGTGGACATTTTGAATGACATAGGTGACTTGAGAAGGGACGTGACACTGTACAGACACCGGGTGTCGAGTAGCCTGGCAAGGTGGCCTTATCCTGAGTTGCACCCATCATGTCAAGGTGGCACCCCATCCGAGGGTCGGTCTTTGGTGTTGGCCATGTTCCTACAAGCAATGACTATGGGGTGTGAGGGGTTGGTAGCAGGGGAGCAAGAGAAGACACCTTCCTCCAACTCGACACCCATATTGGCTAACCAGTCAACAACTTGATTGGTCGTTCTTCTTACATGAGATGAGAGGATTACTCGTCGATGTTGAAGAGTTGATTTTATTCTGCAAAGGCCATTCATGAGTCTCAAACTTGGTGAGATTTTCTCCGGGTCTGCCTCATTGAGAAGATGTGAGAGGAGATTCATCACAATTTGCGAGTCGCCTTCCTCAATGAGGGGAAAAATCTCTTGCTCTGAGACTGCTTGTAGACCGTAGAGGAGACTCCAAATTTCCATAGCGTTGTTGGTATTGTGCCCTATATTACCTGCCAGGATATGAATTATTTCCCCTTTGTTGTTCTGGATGACCGCCCCATAGCCTATTGGACCCAGATTCCCTTTGGAGGCTCCATCAAAGTTGAGTTTAAACCAGTCTTTGGGCGGAGCTTTCCAATGCATGTGGCTTGTCTTGCGTCCTTCAACTGCTAATGGCCTTTCAGGGGTGGGAGTGAGATTGATTTTCCATGCCTTGAGAATGTTAAATTCATTTTGAGGGGGTGTGAGGTCCTACTCCATCCACGGGTGCAACGAGATGGTTTCATTGATAATGGTTTGAATTGTGGTCCACACGTCTTGCCAGTTCCTGGTGACCGAGTTAAAAATTCTTATGTTCCGCTCTTTCTAGATGTGCCAGAGAATGAAACATGGAAGCAACTGCCAGATTCTATTGAGGATGGGTGACTGAAAAGTCGAACTTCTCCAATCCTCAATAGTTTCCTTTAAGCATATATGGTTCCTATCTGATGTTCTCATGATGCTGGCATTGTGATCCTAGATGCACGAACTATAAGGACAAAGATTTAGGAGGTGATTTTGAGTTTCTTCCTCCTTGCCACATAACTGACACCAAGATGGGCCAGTGAAGCCCCTTTTTCGTAGAATATCCCAGGTAAGGATTCTTTTGTGTGCCACTAACCAAAGGAAGGTACTAATTTTCAGCCATGTTTTCATATCCCAAATCTTCCCCCAAACCTCCTCTCAAGGTAAGGTGTTGTGGCCCGCTTTTATGTAGTAAGCTTTTGGTATGTTGAAAGCTCTTGTGGTGGAGTGTCCCCATCTAAGTATATACCCGTCTTGTTGAATTGAAATTTTCCTTGCAATTAGATGTTCCTGCAGGGGGTGGAGGTTGAGCTGTGGGGGAATGTCCAGGTTCTCATGGGAGGTTTTCCAGGTGCGCCAGATTTCCTCTGGGTCAAAAGGCTTCTACAAATCTATCACTTTGTGAAGTCCAACATCTATTGTGAGAGGGATGAGGTTGCTGAGAGTCAGATCTGTGTTCAGGGGTGGGATTTGTTGCCACGAATCGCTCCAAAATTAAGCCAAGGTGCCACTTTGAAGTTCCCAGAATGAATGATCCATGATGACTCTGTGATTGTTCCTAGCCACATTCCAGATCAGTGACCCCGAGCTTTGACTATTCCATCTAATGAGCTCTATTTCGGGGATTGTGGGGGTGTATTTCTTCCTCCATAGTCGCGCCCACAGATCTTGTGGTCTCTTTAACCATCTCCACCATATTTTAGCACTCAGGACCCATTTGAGAAGGGTTGGGTCCCGGAGACCGAGGCCTTCTGCTTTTTTTGGATTGCAGACTTTCTGCAAGCTTACCAGGGAAATTTTACGCCCTTCTTTGTTGCCTTGCCACAAAAATCTTCTTTGTAGCGTTCTCAAAGTGTTAAGGATGAAATTTGGGGCCACCAGAGCTAAGAAGAGGTAGATCGGGAGAGCTTGAAGGACGGATTTAATGAGCATGAGGCGACCAGGCAAATTGAGGGAGCGAAAGGTCCAGAGGGAGAGTCTCTTTCTGAAGATGGACAATAAGGAGTCCCAGGAATAATTTCTGAGTGGGTTGTCAATGAGGGGGATTCCCAGGTAAACTGAGGGAAGGATGCTATGGTTGAAGCCTAAGAGGAGAGTGAGATGAATTTGGATTTCCAAAGGAGTGTTGAAAAAGAAGACTTGAGATTTGAGTAAATTCACCTCCATTCTCGAAGCCTCGCAAAAGAGGTCAATGATAGATCTGAAGCGCAGGGATTCTCTGGTTGTGGACTGATCCATAAGAAGTATATCATCTACGAATTGATTGTGTGATATGGGGGGAGAAATTCCATGGGGGTTGAGGCCAGAGAGAGAGTGTTCCCTAATGGTTGCTTTGAGGGTACGGTTGAGCCCTTCTGCCATTAAGATGAAAAGAAAAGGTGAGAGAGGGTCCCCTTGTCTTATGCCTCGTGAAGGAGAGAAGGGTTTGGAGGGGACGCCATTGATGAGTATGGAAAATAGTGTTGAAGAGGTGAGATTGACTATCTAGAAGACCCAAGTGGGGTCAAAGACAAAGGCTAGGAGGGAGGATCTTAAGTAGCTCCAACTCAATTTGTCAAAAGCTTTAGAGAGGTCTAGTTGTAAGAGCATACCTTGAGTTTTGGTAGAGTGAAGGGAGTGAATAACTTCATGAGCCAGGATCATGTTGTCCATAATTTGTCTACCCTCCACATAGCCTGATTGTTCTGGGGAGATCAAGAATGGAAGAATGGGCTTAAGGTGGGTTGCAATAATCTTTGTGAGGAGTTTGTAGATGACATTGCAGATGGCTACGGGTCTGAAGTGCGACGGGGACGTGGAGTTGTTTTCCTTAGGTATGAGGGTGATAAAAGTTGCATTAAGGGCTTGGAGGACCTTTCCAGATTTCCTAGAGTCCTTAATGATTTCCCAAACGTCTTCACGGATGATGCTCCAGCAGTAGTGAAAAAAGTCTAAGGTGAAGTCATCTGGTCCCGAAGCTTTGCCTAGCGGGGTAGCCTTGAGAGACTGATCGACCTCCTCCTAAGTAATTGGTCTCATGAGGGCTTGGTTTTGCTCTTTGGTGACCTCCTTGGGAATGTTCCTAAGGATGGAATCAATGGCCTGCGAGCGATCTGTTGGGGGTTCCGTGAGAAGAGTTTGATAGTAAGAAAGCAATTCCCTTTCCATATCAGCATGTTATTGGATTTCTATACCCTGCGCCAAGACTAGGTGGGTGATGTGATTTGTTTGGCGTCGCTGGATCATGGATCTGTGGAAGAATTTTGTGTTTTTTTCCCCTCTTTCAGCCATTGGATGCGAGTTTTTTGTCGCCAAAGTACTTCTTCCTGCACCCTTCTTTCTGCAATCTAGTTGTTTATGATTGTTTCCTGCGTTTTTAGGTCTTCCGTTGGGCCCTGTGTTCGGATCTGTTGTTGGAGTGTCTGCATTTGTTGTTTTAGATTTTCTTGTGCTTGGAAGATGGTTCCAAAGGTGGACTTACTCCAGGATTTTAGGTGTTTCTTGAGGATTTTTAGCCTTTGTTGGAACCGATACATTGGGGTCCTGGTTTGGATAGTCGCCTCCTCCCACCATGTCTTTATGTTTGTTTGGAAGTCTGGGTGTTTCAACCAGAAATTTTCAAAGAAGAAAGGTTTTCTGCCTGGGGTGTCAGTGATGTTGAGAGTTAGTAAAATTGGACAATGATCTGATCCCGGGGTGTCTATGACTGTGGCATTCCAAGCTAATTTGTCCATCATAATAGCTTCGGAAATTAGGAAACAATCTAGTCTGTTGGAGACATGCTAAGCCCCTGAACGTCTATTGGACCAAGTAAACAGCCCATTGTTTGTTCCGGCATCTATGAGGTTTAGTAGACCGATGGTGTCGTTGAATAGCATACTGTCGTTGCCTAGGGAGCAATGGCCTCCCTTTTTTCCTCCAGCCCTGTGATCATGTTGAAATCTCCTCCAAGGATTTAGCGTTGGTAGCCTAAGTACTCTGCAATCCATTCCAGGTGTTGAAGGAAGGATTCATTGTCACCTAGTCTAGGGGGTCCATAAACATTTGTGATGTAGTCAGACCCCCGCGCGGGGGGCTCTTCCCCCCTCTAACCCCCCTGCGCGCCTAGCGCATACACTCAGACACTACTGCTCGTGCAAAGAATATAACACATACCCAACAATGTTCCGAGATAGTATCTTCATGAGGATGATGGGGGTTGGAGGGGAGGGAAGCTGTCAGAGATCAAATGTATTTGACCTGAGTTGACCAGGAAGTTGCCTACATCTTGAATGAGTTGGTGTTTGGGTTTCATGCCTCTCTTCTTCTCCTCTTTTGTAGGCTTGTGTTGTTCCTTTGAGTTTTTTTTTTGTATTCTCAAATTTGTGTTGGCTCTTATTGAACCTCCTGTCAAAGAATTGAGAAAGACCATGTGCGCCTTACGCAGTTGCTCTGGCGGTATGGTGTATAGTTGTTGCTTACGATAATCTTGCTTCAGATGGGCCATGCCAATGCCTGCCAGTTCCTGATCCTCTAGGTCTGTATATGGATCCCCCATTTCCGGGTCGAGAGTGGTTGGAAGAATGGGCATCGGGATTAAAGGTTGAGTGGAGGAATGGGCTAGGGAATCGGGTAGAGCAGGGGTTTGACCATCTATAGGAGTTGTCAGAGGGTTGGTGGACAGGGAGGGCCAACGGGATTTGAAGGGCGTCAAAGTAGTTCTTGGTAGGAGGTCTGGGGGGGGCCTAGGGGGTGTCCTCTTGGCTTGGTGCTTTCAGTGGCCCGTGACCTGGGTGAAGCCCTCCTTGGACTTATCAGAGTCTTCCTGAGTTGGCTTAGGAGGGTTATTTAGGGGGAATTCATGGAAAATATGTCCATGCTCATGGCACTTGTGACAACAAAAGGGGATGTGCTCATAATCTAGGGTTTGGGACCACTCATCATCTTGGTAATCTAGGATAATGGCTCCGAGAAGGGGTTTCGAAATGTTTAAATAGACACAGATGCGGGCATAAGCAGTGTACCTTCATTGCTTAGTTGCCTCAGAGGCTTTGACGTAGCTGTCGATGGTGTTTCCAATTCCTGTGAGGATCTCCTCCAACCAGAATTCCTGTGGGAGCGAATATAGCCTTAGCCAGACTGGGGCGTGGGTGAAGTCTTCCTTTTCTGGGTTGAATCTCTCCGTCCATAATCTAAGGGAAAGACCTGTCAAGTTGTAGAAGTACGGCCCCCCCTCGAAGATTCGATTTATGTCCTCCAGGTTATGCAGAATGATTGTGAATAAGCCTTTTGATCCTAGTTGGAGGTCATAGTTGCCTTTTGGGTTTCCACCAATGTTGAATCCATTTGACAAGGTCTTTTTCGGAAGGCCATAGCCCCGGAAATTTGCCTATCAAGGCAAAATCTCTCATGTATTGTTTCAGATCCTCGATTCTTGGAGAACTGATGGTGTATTTGGGAGCTATCGGAGCTTGTGGGATGCATTTGTCGGGTTCCTAGGTGCGTTTAGTTTTTGGTTGACTGGTTCCAGGGTCAATGTCCATCGACTTTTCCTTCGGCATTTCGTCCTCCCAGATTAGTTATTACATGCCCTCCGGGAGTTCAAAGGTTGGGCATTTGAAGTGAGCGAAGTCGTGCTCCTTTCCTGTGACTGAGTTGTAGGAGGGGGCTTGGGGCGCCCCTCCCTCGGCCTCCATGCTTGCGGCAAGGAAGAGAAGGCAGTGGATTCAGGTTGCAACAGTGAACCCTAGCGGCTCAGGTTACTCTCACACTATTTTTAAATATTTATCAAAAAGATATAATTCTTTTTTTTT
>ML803225.1:21624-64568 GCA_009831015.1 Picea engelmannii | reverse complement strand
ATTGCGATCCGCGATTTCCCGACAGGATCAACACCGTCCATCAGCGAGGACGCGTGGCGAGAGATCCCAGAGAGTCGGAGTTCGGCATATCGGAGTTTCAAGAGTCATGAAACTCTTACACAATGGAATCGCGATTCGCGATTCCCCGATACAATCAAGGCCGTCCATCTGGGGGACAGATGACAACCATCCAGAACCGTCGGTGGTAGACCCCATCGGCATATCGGGAATCGGCGTATCGGGGATTTCAAGGACATGAAACCCCTGTATTGCAAAACCGCGATATGCGAATTTTCGACACCATCATAGGCCGTTGATCCAAGGGACACGTGTCGAGCATCCGGAGAGAATCGAGAATCGGGATATCGCGAGTCCCGGGTATATGTGTTTTGCGTCATCGCAAATGTCGAAACCCCGATGGAAGGTTATACGGCTACAGTCATATGGTAAGTGGTCACATGGACCATGGTATAACCAAGGGGGCTAGCCAGGGTAAAGGCGCGTCAAGAGTCCAGGGGACTCGTGCTCCATGACATTGAGAGGTGCCAAACCCCGACGAGAACTTAAGACTGTGGTCTTGTGAACTTTGTGGTCGTATTGACCAGGACTTAGCCCGGAAATCCAATACGCTAGGAGCACATCGGGGATCGGAGGATCGGGAGTTCCGAGTATGTGTGCACCGCGGCACCGCAAACTCCGAAACCCCGACAAGAAGCTGTCGTATGGTCATATAGGAACCAGTCATGTGAATCAAAGGCTTAGCCAAGTGGGGCTGAGGCAACCAAGGAGTGAATAAGTTTTGACACTAGAAACCCCGAATCCCGACATTGAACCAGGGATTGGCACTTCGCTAATGCAGGTTTCTGGAGAATTCCCATTTGTGGGAGATTAACCCCAAAATTTTTAAAATTATGATAGTGGGTGTGTTACATGGAGGCACCCTCAAAGCTGTCTCCATTCAACGTCTGCTGACAAGCACTCGACTTGAAATATTTTTCTTCCAAGGGACTTTAGTTACTACTCAGAAGTCGAGAGATTGTTTCCTTTCTTACAGACCGGATTGGGTAGTTTGCTCGGTAAGTTCAATGGGTACTTTTGGTGGCTTACTTGCAGCGTGGGACCCCACTTTTTTCGAGCTGTCACCCTATCTTACAGTGGGGGCATTTTATTATCAGGAAGGAATATTTTAAATAATAAGGAGGTCGCATTACGCAATGTTTATGCCCCATGTACCAACCGCCTCTCTTTCTGGAAAACGGTGGAAGGTAGTGGTTTACTTGATGTAAAAAACTTAATTTTGGTTGGGGACTTCAATATCCTCCTTTCTCCTGAAGAGGCTTTGGGAGGGCTTAGATCCGAGCTAGTTGACGACTATTACATTGATCTTTTCCAATCAAAGCATCTGATTGATATTAAACTAGCCAAAATGGTTCCAACTTGGAGAAATGGTCGCCAGGGACAGGTTGCAATTGCAAGAAGACTGGATAGATGCTTGGTAGCTGAAAGTCTTCTTTTGGACAGTGGATATTACAGGTCATGGGTGGAATTGCCCTTTGTTTCCAACCATGCTCCAGTGCTCTTACAGTTGTTTTTGCCACCTGCTTTTAAAGTCTTTCCTTTTAAATTTAATGAACAATGGCTGGGCGATAAGGATTTTGCAGTTTTAGTGGAAAGAGTTTAGAAAAGCCCGATTTATCTCTCAGAAACAAGCAGTCAGAGGAGGTTAATTAGAAAGCTACAGGATCTAAAAACTTTCACTAAAAGATGGAACAAAGAACAAAAGGTTTTTCAAAGATCAAACTTGTTGTCGATTGAAGCCGATATAAAAAAAAACAGTGAAAACCTCAGCTTAGACTTCAAAGACCAAGGAGCAAAAGACACTATGCGCTCTTTGGAAATAGAGAGATTGGCAATATTAAAAAAAGAGGAACAATTATGGCGGATGTGCAGTCATGCCCTCTCGCTGGCAAAAGGGGATAAAAATACAAGATTTTTTCACAACACTGCTAGTCGAAACAAAATAAAAAAATTTATCTGGGAAATAGAGAAGGAGGACGGAGCTCTGGTGAAGGATCAACAGGGTATAAAAACCGAAGCTGTCCATTATTTCAGGCGTTTCTCCAAGGAGTCACCCACAGTAAACATAGTAGAGCAATGCAATTTGGTGGATTTCTTTCCTTCAATGGTTATTGAAGAAGAAGCAAATTCCTTATTCTCCCTAGTCAATTTGGAGGAATTGAAAATGACGTTACTATAGTGCAAAAAAGAAAAAAGCCCGGGTCCGGACGGCTGGACAGCGGAGTTTTTCATCTTTTTCTTTGATCTAGTAGGTGAGGACCTCCTAGCGACGGTGGAAGAATCTAGAATCTTAGGCAAAATCGCAGGTGGCATAAATGCAACTTTTTTTACTTTGATCCCTAAGGCCAACAGCCCAAAATCTTTCGAGGACTTTCGCCCTACTTCCCTCTGCAACTTGTGCTACAAGCTTATTTCAAATATCATAACCTCTCGTATCAAACCCTTCCTGTCAAAAACAATTTCAATCAAACAGATGGGCTTTCTAGAAGGAAGACGTATACAAGATGCCATTGGTACGGCCTATGAAAGCCTGCACAGTATCAAGACGAAGAAACTTAAAGCCCTTGTCTTAAAGTTGGACTTAAGAAATGCCTACGATTGCATTGATTGGGACCTCCTCAGATTGATACTCCTGAAGTGCGAGATGGGGTTACCTTTGACAAAATGGATCATGGCATGTATCACCTCGGCGTCTTTTGATGTCCTTATAAATGGTGAAGCCACTGATTTCTTTAGAAGTGGGAGGGGAATCAGGCAAGGATGCCTGCTATCCCCTCTTCCGTTCATTCTTATCATGGAAGGTCTCAGCTTATTATTGAAAAAGAGTCAAGTAGAGGGCTCTATCTCACGGGTGAAGATAGCTAGAGTGACCAGGATTTTACATCTTCTTTTTGTGGACGACATACTCATTTTATCCAATGCAAACCTAGTGGAGTGGAGAGAGATTGATAGACTAATATCATTTTTTTGCAAAGCCTCGGGCCTCGCTGTCAACTTATCAAAATCAACAGTACATCATGCAGGTATCTTGGAACCTAAATTGAGCACTTTCAAGTCTTCCCTACATTATACTTTCAATGACCTTACTTTCGGTTTTCGTTATCTGGGCTACTTCTTGAAGACCGGTGCACACCGAGCCGCTGACTGGGAATGGTTGATCACAAAAATAAAAAATAAAATAGATCAATGGTGTAATAGGTGGCTTTCTCTGGCAAGCAGATACATCTTGGTTAAATCTGTTCTGGAAGGTCAGACTATTTACTGGATGTCCATGGAGGCCGTACCGCGCTCGGTTCTATCCAAAATCATAAAGCTAATCTTCGGATTTTTATGGAATGGACATCAGGATAAACACCGCTTCCACCTTTGTAGCTGGGAAGTGATATCAAGACCCAAAAGGAATGGGGGATGGGGCATTCGAAATAAAAATCTGTTTAACTTTGCATTAATTTCAGTCACTCTCTGCCATGTCCTAACTCAAAAGAGCCTTTGGCACTCTATAATTAGAGACAAATATCTTCACAGTTCCTCACTCAACAACTGGCTCAGAAGACCTTTACATTGCACTTTTGTTGTGTCCAGATTATGGCTGAGTCTCCTCCACGCTCTCCCAGTCATCCTTCACTGGATTACCTAGAACCCAAGGAACGAAACTCTCATCAAAATTGGCTGTGACAGAATTTTGGGTATGGGAACTAATTCGTTCCTCAGTGAAGAACTCTTGACCGCCCTCTCTTTAAATCAGATAACTTATCTGTCTCAAGCTTCAAAGACGACGCACATTCCATTATATAATCAGCACCGATGGATTTCTAGCGTTGAGCTGGGATTAGGGGGAGATCTTGCTACCGAATGGTCTTCCTATACAAACAACTATGTGGAGAGGGGATAATACTATCAGATTTTAAAAAAGACGATCTGAATTGGGATGGAGGCGACCAGTCGAGAGATTTTTCAGTTAAAAACTACTATCACGCTATCTTGTCCACAACGCAGAGAGGATGGAAGGTTGAGGTTTGGAATTGGGGCACTCAATTAAAGATTATTCTATTCTTCTTATTGGCTGCCAAAAATAGAATCCTCACATGGAGCGTGTTGCTTAAAAAAGGATGGATCAGGTCAAGGTACTGTGTATTGTGCAAACAGAATTCAAAAGATGTTTCTCATTTATTCATTCATTGTGATTTTACAAAGAGTGTTTGGGCTCACCTTGCACAACAGTTTAATTCTAATCTAAGCTGGAACGAACCTACTTTGAATGAGTGCATGGAGTCATGGCTACGGAATAGAGCGAAGTCAAAGATCCTTCCCTTAGTAACGGCTTGGTACATTTGGAAAGAACGCAACTCGTCTATTTTCGAAGGTAAGAAAGCTTCAGTAATCACTGTGGTTTTAAAAATCCTTGGAGCAATCACTATAAAGTCACGAGATAACAATAAAAAGGCATTGCGACTAAAAGCCTTTTTCAGAATTCTTGGGTATACATTGGCTTTTTTTTATGGGGCAGCGGAAGTTGGAGGAAAAAACTGCGGTGCAGGAGGCACACTAAAATGCTTAGAGGCACCGGACTATAGGTGGTTTATAAATTGCGGTGCAGAGTCAAACACAAAAGCTGAACTAATGGGTGCTTGGGCAACACTCATGATAGCAAATCTTCTGGATTTAAAAAACTTACAGGTTTTGGGGGATTCAAAAGTGATCATCGACTGGCTAAACACAAAAGGAAACCTTCAAGCCATCAATATCGAAGCATGGAAGGCTAGAATTAAAGAGCGGATGGTTGCCTTCGAAGGTATTAGCTTTCAACATATCTATAGAGAAACAAATAAGGAGGTTGATTTGCTCTCTAAGAGAGCCCTTACTTTGCCTAAAGGGAAACTGATCTACATCACTTGGAACGGTGTAAGTGAGGGCCCTGCTCTTTAGATAAATCTGTTATAATTGTTGTTTTTAGACGGTGTGAAAGTTTTTATTATTTTTTGTTGTTCCTGGACCAAGGTATGATCTTCGAGCATTTTCTTTTTCAATTATAAGTGAACTCTTTCGAATGGTCTAAGAGTCAGATGTTAGAGACAGTCCTGAAAGCTTCTTTTTTGGAGTTTTATTGTGGAGAAGGTCCTTTGCAGAACTGTATTGCTTTTGAAGATGTAAACATTATTTAATATAATTTTTACGAGTAATTTTTCTACTTATAAAAAAAAAATATATATATATATATATATATATATAAAACTTAATAATTTTGTAATATAACTTAAGCAAATTTTGATATTTTTAAACTGATATATTATTTTCTAAGTGTTGTTTAAATACATTAGTGTGAATGAACTATTTTAAAGTAGAGTTTGTCATGAGTTCTCCAATATGAAGTCTTCAATCCTAGTCTAAATGAGATTTGAATTTAGCTAAATTCCACTTGATTAGCAACTACTATTATCGATCTCTCGTTTAAACATTTCAAAGAAACAATCTTTCATTCAAACATTTTAAAGAAAAAGTAAAGATCATACCAAATTTCTGTTAAAAATATTATTTAAATATAATACTTAAAATAAATATTACTTAATTTTTTTTAAATATATTCATTTAAATAACTAAGAAAAACTTAAAACAACCAACCTGTAGAGTAAACATAAATAATAAAAGTTATCTCTAGTATATATGGAAGGTGTAAAAGCACTTGTATGAAAAATTATTCATATCTCATTAAAGGTTAACCTTTTTTAATTCAAAAAGGTTATCGAGTGTAATAGAAGTGCTACCATCTCGCTATCAATTGTTTAATGTTATCTATTTTATAGTACATAAAATGGAAGTGTGGACCCACCTAGTCCAACTCCTCAATTTTAAAGTCATCTTCATACAACTACGGTTTAGGTGACCCTGATCAATAATGTAAGACACTTTAATGCATTAGTTGATATCAGCGTGGGTCTGCAAATTGGTCAAAGGTGTGGACTTTATTGAAAGGATTTATGTTTAAATTTTAAGGAGTACAGGTTGAAACGTTTGCAAATTGGTCAAAGTTATGGGCTTTAACTTTATTGAAAGGATTTATGTTTAAATTTTAAGCAATACACGTTGAAATGAAAAGTTGAGAAAAATGTAATTTATACCAAGTTAAAAAGGAAATATTACACATACTTAAAAAAAAAAAAAAGTTTTCAATATGTAAATTCCAACTATGATTTTCCCTTAAAAACCTCCCTTCCTTGCCATGCGTGCATATGAAAAGAACTTTTATCCTGAGTTGTTGTAGGTGAGTTTACACATGTTTTTTCCTTGTCTTTTCCCTTGCCATGCATGCATATGAAATAGAGCTTTTATCCTGAGTTGTTGTAGGTGAGTTTACACATGTTTTTCTCCTGCCTTTTCCAATTTCCTATCAAAATTGAACGATGAAAAAATATCAAAAAGTGTTTTTATTGAGTTTTATTGACCTAGCTCCATATTAAAATGGATTAGTGTATAGTGTTACTTTGAAGTTAGAGGTTAATTTTTTTTAAGAGATGAAATTAAAGTATTTAAATATATAAAATTATCTATTTAAATATTTATTTATTTTTATGTCGAAGGTGTTTTTTAAGGGGAGGTTCTTTTGAGGGTTTTTGTCGTCTATCGAATGCCAATAAAAATTGGTCATCTGTTGATCAACAATTAACCATTCATTTCTCTCCATGTATCCTATCCTTCACCGACTCTGAGCGACGGCTTCTTCATCCATGTCTGCTCTTTGTTTCCAGTCTATATTCATTTATGTCTACATTGTGCCCTGGCTCTCAAAGCCCTTGCTCCCTCGTTACATACTTTCTCTCATCCCTTTTTTTTTCCGCTCTTTGTTTTCGTTTCAATCTTCAAATAATTTCCATTCTCTCTTTGTCATTTGCTAATATGGCCACAAATTTCAATACTTGACTGAGGTCCAGAGTGGCGACAAACGTTACCAACATCATTATCGGTCCCCTCTTCAAATGGTTGCAGGATGTTATGAAGTTGGGGGAGAACATTCAACTTCTCAACACAAAACTCGCCTATATGAATGAGTCGTTACCAATTCGAAGATCAACAAAGGCAGTTGTCGGAGTTAGTGTAAAGATGTCTGGGAATGATCAAGGAAGCCCTTGAACAAGCCAAATCCCTCATCCATTGCACCAATAGACGACGAGGACGATGTTTCAGTGGTTGCCTCTTCTATAGCCCCAAGATCCCCGCAAAAAAATAGAGAATGGAAGACCAAATGTAGTGAGCTCTTCCAACATCGTAATTCTGCTCTTTAAATAGTTGCCCATACTGCACAGATTATGTAGTTCGCATAGCCTCGACCAGAGGTGCTTCGCCAACCTCTACCAGATTCTGACTTAGTGGGGTCTAGCATCAAAGCTGCTCAGGAGCAACTACTCACCTGATTTAATGAACCTCATCCTTTGGGTCGTGTGGTTGATCTGTATGAGATGGTAGGAGTTGGAAAATCGACATTACTCAAACTCGTTTATAACAATTACAAGGAGGTGAGTGGTATCTTTACTCGGTAAAGTTTTTCTAATATCTCTCCAATAGATTATGCTCCACCATACTCATTTTATTGGCAATATTTGTAGATATGTGGTATATAGGTTCAAGGGGGAGTGATTTCCTTGTTCAAATACATCAGTCACTATGTCCACAACAACCCCAAAATGACACCATTAAGGAGGAACCTACAACCAAAGAAAAGCATGACAAGAAGTTCAAAGGCATATATAAAAATAAAAAGGCATCAGCAATATGAGTATCCTTGAACCCAGTGAGAAGAACTAAATCAATAGTAGAAGTTCTATCGATAAAGACATTGAGAACCATCCATTAACTCATAAAACGTGGGAAAAGGATAGCCATCAGACATCCAAGGAGGTTCAAAGCACAGGAGGTCCCAAGTCATCATCCCAGCAAAATACTTCCACAAATCTATAAATGTCGGCCATGCTTGTATTCATATTTCTGAGGTCGGCTCTTCAAAAAAACATGAACAAATTTAATTCATAGGTCGTCCCTAACTTCATTGTATGCATAAAGGTTGGCCTTGATCTATTTTGGGAGAATGAGTATAAAAAAAACAACATTGAGGTGCTTGAATTCATTGAAATTTTTGGCATTAGCTCTGATCTATAAACCAACACCAAAGGAAGCTACATGAGATATTGAGATTTGTTCAAAGCAGCATCTTCCAAGGATACTTGCAAGCATATTTCTTCACTTGTTTTAGTATTATGCATGCCATAAAAGGACAAATTCTAGTGGCTGCAAACAACTTTTGTTTAGATTGTGTGACTATAAAGGGAGATAGTTATCAAAACTCAAGACAACTCAATGATTACTTCAAACGTGATTCATTACTACAACAAAGGAAGATTTATTCTGGGCCCTACAAGCCTTTCTTTCATGATCGGGTCGGTTACTAATAGTCGTAGTTTAAACATTCTAAGTTTTGGCTTTTTTCAGTCATATTATCCATTTAATTTTAGCTGAAATCTGGTGAGAAATTGTTGGATCTGCAAATTTGAGTGGTTAATCATGTATATGCTTGTAGCCCAAAGGTTTTCCAGCTCATTAAACCCATTTATGCATTAAAAAATGCAATTTAAATAACAAAAAATTGTGATTTCATCTAGATTTATATCACTAGTTTTTGGCCAAAAATGTCAAAACGTAGAACGTTTAGACAACATCATTACTAATATATGTTGTTCCATACCCAATAAATACACTCAGGTCATTATACCAGTACCAAACCTTCATTAAATAGATTAACCTATTCACTTGTTTTAGTAGTATGCCTACCATAAAAGGACAAGTTCCAGTGGCTGCAAAGAATTCTTTTTACATTATGTGACTGGAAAGGGAGATAGTCATCAAAACTCAAGACAACTCAATGATTACTGTAAACTTGATTCATTACTACAAAAAAAAGATTTATTCTAGGCCCTACAAGCCTTTTTTTCATGATCAAGTTGGTTACTAATAGTTGTAGTCTAAACGTTCTAATTTTTGGGATTTTTTTTCGGTTATATTATCCATTTAAGTTTAGTCAAAATCCGATGAGAATTTGTTGGATCTGCAGATTTGCATGATTAAGTCTATATACAACAGTACCCAAAATGTTTTTCAACTCGCTGAACCCATTTATGCATTCATAAACGCAATTTAAATAACAAAAAAATGTTATTTCGTCCAGATTTATATCACCGGATTCCGACCAAAATTATCAAAACGTAGAACAACGTAGAATATTTAGACAACACCGTTACTAATATATGCTACTTCATGCCCAATAAGTACACTCAGGTCATTATACCAGTACCAAACCTTCATTAAATAGATTGACCCAGTCAAAGGGGGCAAGCAACACTCTATGAGGTGGAAGGATGTTTTAAAGGAGAAAAAGGGTCACTTCGCCCATGGATCTGGAAACCACTTGATGGTTTGGGAGCACACAGTTTATGCACATTGCTTATGCTTATTGAGGGCGAACAATTATGTTTATGCCACTTGGACACATGTTGACACCAATTTATCAACAGACATTAGTTTATCAAATATATCTGAATGTATTTTATATTATCGTATGTAAAAAGATTTTCTAAGCTCCCATTTGGGTCTTATTTAGAAGGGATTAAAGAAAAATTCATCATTTAATCCATGAAAATTCAATGTATAGTGTTACATTGAAAGTAGTCAAATGTATTTACCAACATTAAGATGGGTCATATACTTATGTTAAAAAGATCTTCTAAAGAAAACAATTTTTTTAATCAAAATGCAATATAAATCTTTGCAGAACCAATCAATGTGGACGCCATTAATGTGTAAGCTTTATTAAAACATATTATGTCGGTTATGAGATATGAAGCGGTGACAAAAATCAATATAGTGATGGTGTGCACCCCTAGGTGTAGACTGAGGCATGTGAGTGATGGGCAGTGACTCTTTGTAAAGATAAGTATGATGCAAGGCAGGGCCCATTGTCTGTGAAATATATTTGGTAGTGTGGATAATGCAAAATAACAATATATGTTATGATATATTTGATAGGTCAAGTTTATCGTACTCGAAAGTTAAGACAATAAAGGATATTAAATTTCCCTTAGGCAGGGGAAAGGAAACGCCATATAAATCATTGGAGTTTGTTATGAGGTTCTGAATCTTGATATGATATCCCTTGTAGGGAAGGGACTTAGAAGAAAGCGAGTTGGTCAACTATACTTGTTTGAAGTTTTGGCAGAACACTTTTATTTACTTGTAAATTAAAATTTATATGTTGATTTGCGTAATTTCTTTGAATTTTGCATATCAAGCTAATTAGATGTCACTCTTTTAATTCATTATTACTATGTATGTTTAAAATGAAAAAGAAACTGTTTATAACAGGAACATAAGACAAATGTTTATAAAAAGGAACATATACTATGTATGTTTAAAATGAAAAAGAAAATGTTTATAACAAGGAACATAAGACAAATGTTTATAACAAGGAACATAAGACCATTGTAGACGTAAAATACATTGTAGACGTAAAATAATTTTCTGTATTATTTTCCAATGAAAACAGATTTCATTGTGAAACTTTAGCCTTACCATCGAGGCTTCAACTAACTAAAATAATCTTATAACTTTAGACTTCATTTAACTACAACAAACTCAAGGAATCTTATAACTCTAGCAGAGTTCATTTAAATGTTCATTGCATCTTTGCACGGAAAGACAAGTACTATGTTTATGTCCATTACATCTTTTTGCATGAAAAGGTAGTGATGAGAATAGTGTTTGATAGACAATAAGTGTGCCTGCTAAGTACATGGGGTTTCCCCGCGAGAGTTTGTACCTCTCAAGCGACGCCATTATTGCATGACTACCCTAACATAGAATGTTCAAAGCTCGATGCCATGAAAATGGAATCACTGGTTTGGGGCACGCTTCAGCCCTTTGATTAACTGGAGTGCACACTTCAGAGGGACTGTTATGGGGGGTAGTATCAGCCCTATGTTTCCTCCTCTTGCTTCCAAACTCTATTTACTCTCACTCTATCAGACGACCTCCCTTTCAAAGGCTACTGTTAAACTCTCTTTGAGTCGTCCAGACTTTCCTGGATTTACAGTTGCTCACCGTTTAAGTTTCTTTTGCCTTGGACCTTCTCTCACTTAGTTGATCGGGCCCTTCTACTAGTAGACATATGTTTTGGTCGTGGTAGACAGTATTCTATTTCTCTTTGCTACTGTCTACTGACTTCAAATTTTTCCAAGTACTCTCGCGACATCCAATACATCTTGGTCACCCATTTTTCTCTTTGTCTTCGTTTCACCCCAACCCCCATACTTGGAGCTAGTAGGGTCCTTCTTGTTTTGTCAGGATTTCCTGTCACAACTTCCACTCCCGACAGAAGACTTTACTCTTGGGGACACTACAGTCACTCACATGGAGACTATGATCTCGAACTCCATTGAGGGGAAGATCGGGGACCCATGGGACCATCCGGACATCATTGCCTCTATAGACGAGCTGATTTGTAACCATTACTGGAAAACAAACTGCACATCGAACTCCAGGATATCCGCTCCTGACACTCCTCTCCACACATCTGTCTCGAGAGACACTTTACCGAAGTCGATACCTGAGGAAGACCCACTATCTCCCTATCGAATCAATAGGAGATGTGGGAACTTCCATCAGTCCAGCACCCCTATTGGTCGTCCCCTACATAACTTCAACAACAAAAAGCCTCAAAGGGTTTGGAAACCAAAAAATCACATCCAAAACTTGTCCTGGGAATGGATGTAGGACTTTCTAAAGCCTACAACCTGGCTCTCTATGCCCTGGTTAGTAGGTTAGCCTACAAGGATAAGTGCAAACTACGCTTGGAATATTGGATAACAGCCTCCTGGAAACCTCTTCTAGGATATCTTCCCAAGATCCTTTATCTCCAACATTGATGGATTGGCTTCTTTTTCAAGACACCTGAGGATATTGTCCGCGTTCTGGACAAGTTCTGGGTTGTTGGTGGTGGAAGCCACATGCTTAAGAGATGGAGGCTCAGCTTTAATCCTTCCACTTAATACTTCAGCTGCAGGCACCTCTGGGTCCTTCTACCAAGTCTTCCATTACAACTCTGGAACCAACAGGCTCTCGAGCTCATCGGTACTTCTTTAGGCCATTTTTTAAAAGTGGACACACACTCTCTTGCTTCATCATACAGAAGAATGGCTAAGATCTTAGTGGAAATGGATATCCACGCAGGACTCCCGGAAGTCTTAAATATTGATTGGAGAGGCCTTCTTTTTGCTCAACAACTCGACTACCTGGGGATCCCGTTCTGATGTTCGTTTTGCCGCAGAACTGGCCACCTGAGAAGGGATTGCTCAAAGTTCCCCCCCACTGAACCAGAGTTGGACCTATCGGAGGAGTTTGTCTTTAAAGGATACGATACACAACCAGGAAATTTTGGAGAGGAGACTCTACAACATCCTTGATTTTTTAGCCCTGCATCTCAAGACGACTCACTGGTAAGTAAGATCAAGTTACTTTGTCTCTCACTTTACAACACTCTCTCCGCCTGGGAGAGACTCACTTTAAATTCCCAGGCTTTTACTTCTCTGCAGCCGGATCCTTTTGGACCTGAACCTTTGGAGACTGACCCCTCAGACACTCTACCTTCTCCCCACAGTCCTGCTACCCTCGACGCTCTGGCACCTCTAAATCCTCCCACAGAGCCTCTTGGGCATGTTTCGAGGGAACTAGTCCACTCTCCACCCCCCTCGAACAACCCCTTTCCCCTCAGCGCCTCCACCAGTTCTCAGACCCCTGATGACTATGCTCTCCCGGAGCGTGATCCCACCCCTCTCCCTGGATACTCTGAACAACCACTATCTGCACAGGATCTGGACCAACTGATCTTTACCACCACACCTGCAACCACCCTTCCCTTTGACTCCCTCCCCATTCTATTGTACCATGGTAAAACGCTCATCCCACCCACTTCCATCTTTGGAAACTTACCATCGACCTCGGGAGTGAAAGAGAAACCTGTGACAACTCCCTCTTGGTCCAGAGGAATGGGCTCTGATTTATCACCACTCAAAACCGCAGTGCGCGGAAAAAGGCAACCACAAAGTCATCGAGTTCGGCCTCTCAAACTACTGATCTGAATATAGGGGCACTTAGAGGATTAAAAGCCCAAGCATGGGCCAAATCATGATCCTACTCTCCCTCAATATTAGAGGGGTAGGAGGACCACTGAAACTTTCCTCCATGAGATGACTCCTTGACAAGATTCGACCGACGGTTATTTTACTACAAGAAACTCTAGTGGATGTTGAAGCTGCTAGGAATTTTCTTTTCTCTCTCCGACCTGACTGGATGGTTTGTGCAGCTAGCTCAGTTGGAAACTCTGGTGGACTCCTGGCGGCCTAGGATCCAAATTTCTTTATTTTTTCTCTGGTGCTTAGTCCTGGTGGGATTCTATTGGTTGGTACCTGTTTTGAACTTAACACCACCCTGACCCTGCTCAACACTTATGGTCCTTGCCTGGACTGCAGACCTTTCTGGGAGAAGCTTGACCTCTTAGGCCTCCTGGGTATAAAAGACCTCATTATAGCGGGAGACCTGAACCTGATGCTTAGTTCCAAGGAGATTTGGGGAGACATGGCTAAGCAGGACCCACTTGCAGACTTCTTCAAATCTCTCTTCTCAAAAACTGCTCTAGTGGATCTGGAACTGGCATAACTTCTGCCTACTTGGCGAAACGGGATATCGGGTTCCTCTAGTATAGAAAAGTGTCTTGATCGCTTCTTGGTTACCGAAGATTTGATCACTCCCATTCGCATGACTCGGGCCTGGATAGATCCTCCATACCTTTTCGATCATGTCCCCATCTACCTACAAATTGGAGAAGGGAAACTAGGGACAAAATATCCCTTCAAATTCAATCTGTCTTGGTTGTTAGAGCCTGCCTTCGATCAGATAGTTCGATTGGTCTGGTCTGACTCGTCCCTCACGTTACCTGGGGATGCACGAGGTAATTTGGTGAGGAAACTCAACTGCTTGAAGGAAAATTCTATCATCTGGCTCAAGAGGAAAAAAGACCAAGACTTATCCAAGCTTAACAGACTTGAACATCAAATAAATATTTTACTCAGACATAAGGCTCAGGCCGACCTGTAGTCTGACTTCGAAGCTTAATTGCATCAATTAGAGGCAGATCGCTCTCTTATTCTTCGAGAGGAAGAGGACAGATGGCGCCTGAAAAGCAAAGCGCTATGGCTTTCTAGTGGAGACAGTAACACCCGCTACTTCCATCGCTATGCTAGCCACCGCAAGAAAAACAAACTCATATGGGATATAGAGGAAGATGATGGGAGCATTCTACATAAGACTGAAGACATTAAGCAGGTGGCTCACAACCACTTCAAATCATTTTACCAAATTGATCTGGATATCAATCTACATGATCAGATAGAAACTGCCCAACTTTTCCCACAATTGGTTACAGATGAGGAGGCGAGAGCATTGGACTCCCCCTACACAAAAGAAGAAATCCTCAAGGTGATAAAAGGCTTTACTAAATAAAAAAGTCTCGGTCCCGATGGGTGGATGGTGGAACTTTACCTCCACTATTTTGATTTAATGGGACAAGATTTGTTGGATGCTATTGAGGATTCGAGGAATAAAGGGATGGTCAACAAGAAACTAAACAATACTTTCATCGTCCTGATTCCAAAACAAAATCATCCTCGACAGTTCTCGGACTACCGACCTATCTCGCTTTGTAATGTCAGCTACAAGATCATAACAAAGATCATTGCCAAAAGAATCTGCCCTATACTCTCTCGGGCACTGTCAGAGGAACATCTTGGATTTCTCAAGGGAAGAGAAATCCTAGATGCAATTGGAACAGCACAGGAGTGCTTACACAACATTAAGACAAAAAACTTACCAGACATCCTCCTAAAATTGGACCTCAAAAAGGCCTTTGACTGTATAAACTGAATTTTTTTACACCTCATCCTTCTACAGTGTGGATTTGGGGTTGTCACTACAAATTGGATGATGGGATGCATAACCACAACCACCTTTGTTGTTTTGATCAATGGCGAGGCTACTAAATTTTTCCACTGTGAAAGAGGGCTTCGACAGGGCTACCCCCTCTCACCCCTCCTTTTCATACTGGTCTTAGAAAATCTTAGTATCTTGTTAAAGAGAAGTCAATCAGTTGGAAAACTTTCGGGGATCAAAGCTTCAAGACTAACTCAGATACTGCACCTACTCTTCGTAGATGACGTGATTATCATGACATCGGCCTCCATGTCTGAATGGACAGAAATTTATAATCTGCTTAACACTTTCTGCTTTGTTTCAGGTCTTAAGATCAATTATCAGAAGTCAACCTTCTTGGCCTCAAGAGCGAGGGACGTTTTCCTGACGGATCTAAAGACTCTATTCGGCATTGATATTCGAGATCTGGTGGATGGTTTCAGCTACCTTGGATACCATATCAAACCCACAAGCTACAATGCAAGGGACTAGAGATGGTTAACTGAAAAGTTCGAATACAGAATCCTACACTGATGTAATAGATGTTTAACTATGGGTGGCAGATACATCTTAATCAAGGCAGTTCTGGAAAGCCTTCTGGTATATTGGATGGCCCTGGCACACATCCCTCTCTCAGTGATAAAGAAGATTCGTCAGTTGATTTTTTCCTTCCTCTGGAATGGTAGCAAGAAAAACAGAGGCTTCCATCTCTGTGGGTGGGAGAACCTATCAAAACCAAAAGCGCTGGGAGGCTGGGGATTGAGGAATTTATATCTTTTATATAAAGCACTCTCGGAGAATACGCTTTGGCGAATCCTGATGGCACCAGGCATTTGGAGCAAAATTATAAAAGATAAATACAACACCCACCATCTGGTCCACTCCTGGCTCAGATCGGCAACAACTTCTCCACAGAGGGGCTCACAAACGTGGAAGCATCTTCTGAAGTCGCTCCCGATCCTTCTTCATTGGATTGAGTGGTTGCCCGGCTCTGGATCTTCTATAGAAATTGGCAGGGACGCTATCCTTGGCATGGGTAAAAAAGCCCTGCTATCTTCTAGATTGTTGGATCGCCTGCACAGTAAAGGTTTACACTTCCTGTTTCAAATAAAATCTCCACCTAGCCGCAGCTTAATTGGAGAATCCTAGGTATCTAGCTCCTCGCTAGAACTAGACAGTGAGTACGCAGCAAAATGGAACCGCTACATACAAAATCTCAATGAAGTTGGCATCCATCTACAGGAGCGATCAGACACCCTCATCTGGACGGGAGGCGACAATTCTAGAATTATATCAGTTAAAAACGTCTACAACACATTGGCAGAAGTGATCTAGAAAACCCGCGATCAGATTTGGTGTACACGACTGTGGAATTGGAAATGCCCCTTGAAAATCAAATTATTCATCTGGCTATTGACTGAGAACAAAATCCTTGTTTGGGATATCCTCCAAAGTCGTGGCTAGTCAGGCCCCAATCAGTGCATTTTGTGCAAGATGGATAGCGAAACCTCTTTACATCTCTTTGTGAACTGCAATTTCACCCGAGAAGTTTGGCTACAAGTGACTACTACATTAAATATTTCAGAACAGTGGATTGGTCCCTCGGCGAAACTTTGCTTCAACACTTGGTGCTCTAGGCACCAGACCTACCCTACGCTGCCATCCACCCTTTGCTGGAACATTTGGTTGGCGAGAAATGCTTCCATTTTTAAAGATAAGTCCCCCTCGATCCACTTGGTAACCAAAAACATTATTACAGCATTAGACTGTCCTATCACTCCTACAAAATCTCCACCAAACCGCAGATCTACTACAACTTTTCCATCTGACAAAGCCATCGCCTGGTTTGACGGAGCTACACAACTAGATGGAACTCTCTATGGGGCAGGGGGTTACATCCTCATAAACTCTCACACATCTTACAGGTGGACTCTTAATTGCAGACAAGGCACAAATACCAAGGCCGAACTTATGGGGGTGTGGGCATCCCTCATCTTGGCTCACAGGCTGAACATCGAAGTGATGCTACTTCTGGGAGACTCAAAAGTCATTATTGACTGGATTAATGGCAAAGCTGACCTCCGGACAGTAGCACTGGAATGCTGGAAAGAAAGAACAATTGAAGCTACAAGACTTATCAAGAGCCTCTCTGCCTCACACATCTATAGAGAAGACAATAGAATCACGGACATTCTATCAAAACAGGCATTATCCCGGCCCCTCGGATTCCTAACATTCTCCCGATGGGAGGATGGCAATGAGGACCCCCCAATAATGCTCAAAATCTAAAGCGAAAGACACGAGAATTATGATCTTGTTTAGTAACAGATCTTAATGATTATGGCGGTAGCATCTCCCTCAGAATACTTGATAGAATGACATTGGTTGGATGTTTTGTCTTTATGCGAGCAGTAAGATGCCTTTTTTCATAGGTCACTGTTTTTGACAAGAACGTTGCATTGTAAATTTTCATATCCTTCTTAATATAAAGAGAATTTTTCCCATGGAAAAAAAAAAGGTAGTGATGAGAATAAAGAGAATAAAGTATACCTTGATTATATTTTGAATTAGTTGTGAAAATAAAGAAGACCTTGATTGTATTTTGTAAGTCAAGTAGCAAATAACCACTTGTTGCTTTTAGTTTCAATTTTTTTATCAACTACAGTAGGGATTTTACCGTTCACAATTGCAAACTCTTAAATTTTTATTTAGTTGGAACTTTCATTTACTTGTATATGATTGTGCTTTATCTTTTGGTCATTGGATGACTGCTCATAGATTCTACAATTATTTTTCCTTTTTAATGGAAATTGGGGTGATTTTAGTAAGGAACACGTTTTATTAGAGTGGAACTTGCTTAGTTCATGGTTCTTCTCATATAGATATGAGACTAGTATATATATTTTTTTGCTTGTAACTTTCCAAGTAATGAAGTAACGTTTATTATGTTAGAGCTCAATGTTGAGGAATGATTTTGTGTTATCAATTTTAAAATATAGTTTTGTTTCCTTTTTAATTATTGAGACTATTTTTAATGCATATTTTCCTTCCCTTATAATGCATTGAAACGGATTTAATTATCCTTTTTATGACAATGTGCTTTAGCAATCCTTAGTAGTCCATGCCGAAGGCGTAGAGGGATTATAGTGATCGATAATTCATTGACTTTATATTAATATGTCCTTTGACTATAAATTTTTGCATCATCTCTATTGTTCGAACTATAGAACTAAAAACATTATTTTTTATATAATAAAAAAAACCTTATATGTCATCATCTCATTGGAGAATAGATTCGAAGTCTTATTGCCAGTTTCGTTATTCCCAATGTTTTAAATGTTTAGATATCCAAAGTTTTGAGCATCAACACTCTTTTTTAATTTTTTAATTTTTATTGAAATGTTTACATACCGAAAGTTTTGAGCATCGACGCTCTTTTTTAATGTTTTTATTATTTCTATTTGTATTGAAATGTTTACATACCGAAAGTTTTGAGCATTGACACTCTTTTTGAGGTACTTGAATAGGCCTGACAGCTTTAGTGTTTACATAGCGCGAGGCCCTTAAACAAACCTGACAGCTTAAATGGTTGCATAGTGTGAGGCTCTTAAACAGGCCTCACAGCCTTAAATGTATACTTAAATAGGCTTGTCACAGTACATTTTTCCTCGAATTTTTCCATACAATGTTGCAGTGAATTTGGACAATATTGTTGTACACTGCCACTCGCATAGCCATCATATGTTTCATACTTCTTCTATTCTTGGAATTCAATTTAGTCATCAATGAAGATACATATATTGTTTACTGGTTCACTAGTTGCTTCTTATTTGTTAGTTCGTTGGTTCGTCAGTTGTTGTTTGTTGTTGTTTGGTTTAACTTTGCAAGGTTGAGGTCCTGCACCCACAGTTGGAGCTGTTTTTTCACTTTGCAGGGTTCATGTTCTGCACCCACAATTCGACCTGTGATTTTGTCGTTCATCATTACCGAGTAAGTTTCTATACCATAGTTTCATTCGTATTTGTTCTTTGTTGTTTACTGTTTGCAGATTGCAGGTAAGAATGTTTAAGTATTTCCACTCGCATGGTCATCATATGTTTCAGATTTCTTCTATGTTTGGAATGCAATTTAGTCATCATTGAATATACATATATTTTTTGCCAGTTCACTAGTTGTTGCTTGTTCGTTGGTTCGTCGATTCATGTTTGTTGTTGTTTGGTTCAACTTTGCAAGGTTGAGGTCCTACACCTGCAGTTGAACCTGTTGGTGCTTGGTCACTGGTTTGTTGCTTGTTGCTTGCTTTTGTTTGCTTCAAATTTGCAAGGTTGGGGTCCTGCACCGGCAGTTGGAGCTATTTTTTGCACTTTACAGGGTTCAAGTGCTACACCCGCAATTGGACCTGCAGTTCTGTTGTTCACCATTAACGAGTAAGTTTCAATACCATACTTTCATTCGTATTCGTTGTTTGCATTTTGCAAGTAAGATTGTTTAAGTATTTATTCATCATTCTTATCCTGCAAACTTTCCATAGAGGTTGGCATATCTTTTTTATCCAGATGGATATTGGTGGCCACCCACCTATTCCAACTGGCTCCTTGTGTCCATTTTTTGTTCAGAACGTCTTTCTATATTGCTTTATAATTGTGAGTTCTAAACTTCTGGGGTTGTCTGAAGACTCACACATTCTCCAGGTGGATATGAGTGGTCTCTCGCCTAATCCAACTCGCCTATTTTGTATGTTTTCATATCAGCACATCTTGTTGTACTTTTAGGGTTGTTTTGAGGCCCTATAAATTGTTTTTTTGACTCACCACAGTCAAACTATAGATGGAGTCAAAGTATGATGGTGGAATGTGTAGTTCTTTGAAAGACCTTCCCAACGGGCTATCACATGCCTAAAACGTAGGTCGTATCCAAAAGTTATGACCCTAGGAAGTTGAGGTACCAAATTACACCAACTTACCCATAGGGCCCACATGACTTTTGGCGTTTCACCTTCTAGGGTTAGGTTTTTGGATGTCTAGGGTTTTTGCATTCATGAGTAATATGAAAAGGGCCTATGGAGCCTCATTGTAATCCATTATACTCAGATGGATGCGTGTAGCAACCACATCTCTTCTCAGAGATAGTTACCACCATTCGAGCAAGTTTCAATTCTGCAGTTTTACAGTTTTGGCCTATTTCATTATTTAATAAAAGATATTGTTCACTGAATATTTGTGTTATTCTTCCTATCTCTGTGTTTATGGTATTCAGTCTATAATCAGTTTGTTTGACTCCTAAATCTGGATCAGTGGTATCAGAGCGGTCTGCTCTTCATTTATTTTTCTTCGTGCATGTCCCCGACAAGGTCTAGGTAGAAGAAGTTGGGACTCGAACCAATCGAGCCATTACCAAGTCAGTCGTGCCAAGCCCGACAACAACCCATGGGAGATGAAAAGAAAGATGATTGAGCAAGAGATCATATTAAAATGTTGCTCGAGGAATCCCTCGCGCGATAAAGGAACGAAATGATGGACAACTTCGCGCAGATCCTTCGACGGTTTCCCACAGGTGAAGCATCTTCATTAGGAGGCCATGCAACCCCCTTCAAGGTACAAGTAAATTTTGATATTCCATTATTTGAAGGATTGATAGATGCAGATGTTGTAAATAAATGGTTAAATATGCTCGAAGGATATTTTTTGGTCCACAATTTTTTCGATCAAGAAAATATCACTTTTGCACTACTCAAGGTCGTTCCCCATGTTAAAGACTGGTGGGATACCTACTCTAAGCAAAGGGTCGTGGAGGAATCTGCAATTTTTATGGTGGCCCCTACATGGGATTCCTTCCAGGACGTCATTAAAGAATAATACTACCCTATTGGAAGCTACGAGGACCAGTACACCAGATGGACCACCCTACGTCGAGAAAGGGACCAGACAGTACTAGACTTCACCAATATTTTCCATACCCTCCATACCAAATTGGGTATCAAATATTCTGAGCATCATCTGGTGCTCAAATAACATGGTTTCTTGCATAGATACATTCAAACAGAAATGGAGTTCCTGGACATCGCCTCATTGGGCACAGCTTATAGATACGCTGTCAAGATCGAGCAGAAACGGCAAGAGTTTGGATCTACAAACCCCTCACAGCTGAAGCAGGGCAAAGGAAACCCCAACCCACACAACAAGGGACCAAGTCGCGATGGCCGCCCTCAGGACAATCTATCCAAGTTGCAACACAAGAAGGGCAATGAGAATATGAAGAAGGACATGAGAAAATGGCGTGAGTACCATAAAAGTCCTTGGCACAACACCGACGAATGCCGCTCTAAGAAGTCCCTCGTGGCCGAGCTGAAGACTTCCGAGCCAGAGGTCGATTCTGATTCTGAGTCAAATCCAGAAGGAGGGAAGCATATTATCGATGTTGAACCTAGTGCTACGGTCACTTCCACCAAAGTCCGGCCAAGCGAACCAAAGGAAGGGGAATGCCCCTTTCACTCGCAGATGTGGGTCAAGGGACCTTCGATTCACTTCATTGTCGACAGTGGTAGTCAGAAGAATCTGATTTCAGCATAGGTCATCAAGCGACTGAACCTGCCAATGACACCGCACTCACAACCCTACACCATCGGTTGGATTCGTCAAGGAAGAGATCTCCGTGTCAGCCAACAATGTCGTATGTCCTACGACATCAAGCCTTTCAAATATGAGGTACTGTGTGATATTGCTCCCCTTGAAGTTTGTGATGTTCTTTTAGGACAACCATATTTGTGGAAGCATCATGATGTGTATGAGTCTATACCCCGCAGTGTTATTATTACTTTGGGTAGACAATTGTACATGATTCTAGAGGTGGCACCGCCTACTACTATTTCTTTAATATCTGCTAAGCAATGCAGTAAGGTCATTTCACAGACTGGGAAGTTCATCTTCTTTGTGATGTGTTCTCACAGTAAGCAGAAGGTCACTTCCACATCTGTGGCCTCTACACAACACCTCTCTTTGCAGCAGACGCAAGTGGACGGGATCGTGGAAGAATACAGAGACATCTTTGTCTCACCTACAGGGGTACCGACACACTGCCAAGTCAAGCATCCAATTGATCTCACCCCCTGCGCACCTCTACCTAATGGACCATTCTATCGATGCTCTTTGATGGAGAATGACGAAATCAAGCGTCAGATCCAAGAGCTTCTTCAAAAGGGGCACATCAGACCCAGCTCCTCCCCTTGCGGAAGCCCGATTGTACTGGTGCAAAAAAAGGATGGTACTTGGCGACTCTGCATTGATTACAGATCCTTAAACAAAATCATGGTCAGGAACCGCTATCCCATTCTAAGGATTGATGACCTTCTTGACCAACTCAAGGGGGAAAATTTCTTCAGCGAGATTGACCTAAAGTTTGGCTACCATTAGGTTCCCATCGAACCAACGGATGTCTGGAAGACAGCCTTCAAGTCTAAGGAAGGTCTCTATGAATGGCTAGTCATGCCCTTTGGCTTAACAAATGCACCCGCCACTCTCATTAGTTTGATGGACAATGTATTGAGACTCTTCACCAACTCCTTTGTGGTAGTATATTTGGATGACATCCTCATCTTCAGCAGAACGTGGGAGGAGCACATGCGGCATATTCAGCAGGTTTTGAGCACTCTACGATAGCACAAGCTTTATGCCAACTTGGAAAAATGTTCTTTTGGCATGAACAGGGTCTAATACCTAGGCTACATTGTTGATGACCATGGGGTACATGTTGATCCAGCTAAGATCCAATTCATTCATGATTCTCCAAACCCGACCACATTGACCAAGCTTCGGAGCTTCTAAGGACTCGCTAATTTTTACCAACGGTTCGTGTTGGGATTCTCCCATATTTCCTGGGCCCTCAGCTAGGTGACCAAGGGCAGTGGTAGGGACAAATTTGTGTGGGGGAAGGAGCAACAACGAGCATTTGAAGATCTAAAACATTGTTTGTGCTCACCTTCCATACTCTCCTTACCCGATCTGCAACAACCATTCGAGATTGAGACTGATGCATTTGACTATGTTGTGGGAACAGTTCTCACTCAGCATGGGCATCCAGTGGCATACCATAATGAGACACTCTCCAATGTTGTTTGTAAATACCCCACCTATGACAAGGAAATGTATTCCATTGTACAAGCATGTCGTCAATGGAAACATTACATTATGGGGACAGAGACAATCATACACACTGATCACAAGCCTCTACAGTTCATATGGACACAAGGGAAATTGGAGAATGACTGCCATCAGAAGTGGTCCACCTACTTGCAGCAGTTCCATCTCAACATCAAGTATAAGACATGTATCTCCAATCGTGTCACTGACTGTCTTAATTGGCCTCCTGTGGCTGCACTTACCACTGTGCTCCATTCTTGTGGACATTAAATATCAGAGTGGCCCCAACTTTACCAACAATATTCGGACTTCGCCACCACATATCAGCTCTTGGGTACATGCACCATTGTCACTGATTTTCACATTCAGGACGGACTCTTATGCCACCTGGGCCATCTCTGTGTTTCCTACAAGCGAGCGTGCGAAGTTGATTTGGGAAGCCCACTACAATCGGGTGGAAGGACATTTTGGTGTAGAGAAAACGATGTTCGTCCTTCAGAAACATTTTTATTGGCCAAAACTTCCACTAGACGTCAGCAAGTATATCATATCTTGCACTGCCTGCGCCATTTCCAAGCCGACCATCAAGAAGCAAGGCTTACACACCCCTCTGCCTATTCCTGAGAAGTCGTGGGAGTCCATCTCCATGGATTACATGTCTAGTTTGTCAACCACCAAGAACGGAAATGACTGTGTGTTTGTGGTCGTTGATCGGTTTTTGAAGATGGCCATCCTCACAGCCTGTAAGAAGACTATCACAGTGGTCGATACTCCCAAGCTCTTCTTCGAACGAGTTTGGGTGTACTTTGGGATACCACAGACCATCATCTTCGACCGAGACAACAGGTTCCTCAACACCTTTTGGTCGATTCTCTGGTCTCTGTTGGACACTAAGCTCACAAAATCCACTTATTTCCACCCCCAAATCGATAGACAAACCAAGGTCATCAATCAAATGATTGTGCACATCCTGCGCATGTACAACTCTAAGCATCCCCGAACATGGGACGAGAATGTCCAACATAGTTACAACAGAGCTCTTCATAGTTCAACCGACCATAGCCCATTTCAGGTGGGTTTGGGATTCCAACCCTTGGGACCCATTAACGTTGCACTTCCTCTTGCCACCACATAGACAGAATCTTCCCCTAATCAGTCTGCGGTCGACAAAGCCACTAGATTCATTGAGTGGATTCAGCACATATGCCAACAGGTCCAAAAGATTTTGCAGAAATCCAATGCTAAGTACAAGCAACAACATGATAAACATAGGGTACCACACTAGTTTCAAGTTGGCGACAAAGTCTCGTTACATTTGTAGAAGGAGCGTCTCATCGGGCCCCATCGGAAGCTTCGGCCACTTCGTTATGGGCCTTACACTATCACCAAAGTTGTGGGTAGCAATACTTTTAAACTCAACACTCCACCCTTCCTTGCTCTACATCCAGTATTCAATGTGGACCTCCTTCGGCCATATTTCCCACCATTATTGGACACCTATGAGATCATCAAACAACTGATACCAGCAGAGCTCAACCCTGACTGCATGTAACAATCATCCACCAACCAGATAGTGGACACACAGGTCAAGGGCACTCGCCATAAGCAAATCCATCTTTATCGGGTTGTTAAGGCAAGGCAACTCCTACACCAAGGAAAGTGGCTCACCCGGGGCCAAATCCAGCAGAAGTTTTCTCACCTAATGAGGGAACTCAATGCAATGGATACCATTGCTTTCTAAGGGGGGAGAATTGATCCAGATAGATATTGGTGTCCACCCACCTATTCCAACTGTCTCCTCGTGTCCATTTTTTGTTCAACACATCTTTCTGTATTGCTTTATAATTGTGAGTTATATACTTCTGGGGCTGTCTGAAGCCTCACACATTCTCCAGGTGGATATGGGTGGCCTCTCGCCTAATCCAACTGGGCTATTTTGTATGTTTTCATATCAACACATCTTGATGTACTTTCAGGGTTATTTTGAGGCCCTAAACATTGTTTTTTTGACTCACCATAGTCAAATTGTAGATGGAGTCAGACTTTGATGACAAAATGTGTAGTTCTCTGAAATACCTTTCCAACGGGCTATCACGCGCCTAAAATGGAGGTTGTATGCAAAAGTTATGACCATAGGAAGTCGAGGTACCAAATTACACCAACTTAGCCATAGGGCCCACATAACTTTTGGTGTTTCACCTTCTAGGGTTAGGTTTTTGGATATCTAGGGTTTTTGCATTCATGAGTAATATGAAAAGGGCCTATGGAGCCTCATTGTAATCCATTATGCTCAGACGGATGCGCGTACCAGCCACATCTCTTCTTAGAGATAGCTACCACCATTCGAGCAAGCTTCAGTTCTGCAGCTTTGCAATTTCGGCCTATTTCATTATTTAATATAAGATATTATTCACTGAATATTTATGTTATTCTTCCTATCTCCGTGTTTATGGTATTCAGTCTATAATCAGTTCATTCCTCTCCTAAATCCGGATCACTTTTTCTCCTACTCTTAAATTTTCCTTCGATTTTTTCCCGAGGCTCTGCACCATGTGCATGCCAATGTCGTCTGCACAAATCTGGTTGTCATTTTTTATAGCATCGCAAATCCCGATCCTTTGTCATGTGTGACGAAGTGGAAATCTAGTGCCTGGATTGAATAAGGAATTATTCAGCCTTCGCACCTTGCTCGATGATATTCCCAGCTTGCCTAGGAATGAGTACCTGCCTATCCCGTACGAGAATCGAACCCGTGTCTTTCGCATGAAAAATACAATGTCAAGCTTGTTGCCTTTGCAGGATGTTCTTGTAGAAGAAAATTGTAGGTAGGTGTAGAAGTGCTAGGTATGGTACAACAGTGCCTAGGCTGCAGCAAAATTCCACAAAATTGGCATATCTTTCCCTCATGCTCTTAAATTTTGCTCCAATTTTTTCTCCAAACTCTGAACCATGCCTTTGCAAAATGTTCTTGTAGAAGAAAAAGATGTTGATATGGTGCTAGCAAGAGTAGTCTTCTGTGGATTGCAAATTGCAATATTCAATCTCTATGTCGCTCCGCGTGCAACATTGCTGACATAATGAATGTTTTTTCAAATGCATTACACCATTTACATCTGAACAAAACCATTATCATTCTAGGATACTTCAGTGTTAACATGCTACAAAATAGTTCCATAACAAAACAACTGGAAAACTACATGTGGAATTACAATGTCCGCTTTCTTTTAGTTAAGATAAAACATGTACAAAACGCACTTGTTGACCATATATGGTGAAATGTGCCCATATCACAATAAAACCTCTTTATCTTATACACAGACTGGTCTGACCACGATACAATTTGTCTTGTACTTGAATTATGAAATATACATCAAAGATATTACAAAATTGTATTTCCATGTCTCAAAGCATATCTGGATACTTTGTTGCACAAAACCAAATCATTCAACTACGACCATCCAACTTCTTAATATTTTCTGGCTTGTAATATATTTTGGCTAGGAAAAATTCTATATAATCACAACCATGGATCAAGAAAAACAAAGGTTCATGCTTCTAACTCTCTTTTATTCTATTCCTTTGATTCTCATTTATTGTATGTACATATTACTTGTTTTCCCTTACATACCAACTTACATTCATGTTCATTGTATTTTGCGCGTTCCCACATTGAAACAAACAAAATAACTGGAGAAGACGAAGAACTCTTTACTACAAATGTAGAAGAGGAGATACAAAGGTGCATGCTTCTACTCTTATTTCATATTCCATTGTTTTGTATTTCATTTATTGTCTGTATATTTGTTCTATTGCTTTGCACCTAATTTATTGTACGTAGATACTACGTATCTTCCTACATAATAACTTATCTTCGTGTCAATTGTATTCTTTGTGCTACTACATTGAAATAAATAGAACTCTATTTATTTTTTTACATGTATTTCTACATACCAACTTACCTTCATGTCCATTGTATTTTCTGCATTGCTACATTGAAAGAAACATATTAGTTGGACAAGAGGATGAAATCTTATATGCCACAACGGAGGAAGCTGAAGTACAATCTTCAAAAAGGTATACCAATTGTGATGGTAAATCAAACACACAAAACGACTAGGTGGATAAAATATTGGACTAGAAAATGATGATTTGTCAACAATGAGCCTTTGTTGAGACTTCTCGCTTCCAAACATTTCCCTCCCCATTTCTATTTTCCCACTCTCTATTATCCCTTTTTTTTCCCTCTTCTATACTTAACTGAATTCCCCTTTCTTTTTCCCCTCTACTTTCGCTTTCTGGCAACTTTGCCTAGTCATTTTTTTCCTGAAAATGTCTAGGTGTGCGGGTTGGTGGACTCACGGGTTCACATTTATACTCATGCTTCTATATCACGAGTCTGACTGATGGCTTCCTCATTCCATACTTAGCCACTTTTTCGATCGCGGGTTCCCGGATTGGCGGGCTCAAAATTACGACTCTAGCTTCGGGGGTTCTGTGATATACAGATTGGCCACTAGACTCCCCCATCATGCCATGTTCCGTGTTACACATTTTTGTAGTCAAAAATTCTGAGGCATACAATTTGACCGTCGGGTCCTCATGTTTCCTGAGTATCCCTTGACACCCTATTTCATATTCCATCTCCTTCGAGCCTGTATGTGACATTCAGAACAATTATGGACAATATACAATGCATATGCTTATTTAGTCCTTCTGATGTTCATGTACACATGCTTGCATCATAAAAAGTTGGACTAGTGACATGGGCATGAGCATTCAATCATCGCAAACATCAATAGAATGACAAGGCCAAAGGTAAAGATTCATACATTGTGCTCTTGATATGTTTACCAAGCAAATATCATGAGCTATTTATTCATCTATGACATGATAAATATGTTGATGTCATCTGCAACACATACTTTGCAGTTCATGAGAAGTTTCGACGAGCGCAAGTGAAACGCCCAACATAGTGCAAGTTCTGCAGACTAAGAGGTTTGGTTACAAAACTCTTACCTGCATACTTCATCCAAGTTGTGCGTCTACTTGTACATTTATGCCAAAAAAAATAAAATAATGCAGACTACAATTCACATTACTTTTTCTGTTAAAAAAATGACACCATGTCTAAACTTATAACACCCAATATACTATCGATAGAAGGCTTGAATAGTCGCCGAACTGGACAAGTGTTCGTTGGGGACATAATGGTTGTGTATAACACCTACTTGGGCAAGGAAAACAAAACTAGATGCATTGTGTGTGCTGACATGACAGACAATGAAACCATGATGATAGTCACACTGACTATCCCTACACAACTTGTCCAGAAACATGCAAAAAAGATATTGCCATGTAATGGGATATCCATTGCAAATTTTAATATATTGTCGAAAACAGTATATGACCATGGTGATTGTGATCGGATTATATCACTCAACGAAACAAGTATTGTGGAAAAAATTTCTGCGATTTGTTCAGAATATCGTTTCGTACCGGATACAACAATCAACCAACTTGCACAGAGCAATGACACTTACCCAATTAGAACCATTGGTGTAGTTGTCACACTCGTGAGAAAACTTGGCTCGCAACACATTTTCCATATAAAATATGGAGAGTCAGACAACGACAAGGAAATGGTACCGTTTTCCATATCCAGTTTTTTCCTTTACTTTCACATGTTCATATATCTCAGTTATGTTACACAACTATTACATTGTTCCATGTTGCAGCTGCAATTGTTCGACACCTATTCAAATTTGTTTTCCTCAATGGAACAACAATTGATAAAGGGCAATTTCCACCTATGCTCTTCAAAAATATAAAAAAGAAAAGAGATGTTAAAGAAATGATCTTTCGCACAACCCAAGCAACATTTGTAACATAACTGTGAACAGACATAATACAGGATCTCAAGAAACTAACTAGCTCGGCAATTGTTGTGCGTATACATCTACAATTCCATTCACACTTTGCTCATAAAAATTGCCTTGACCAATTTTCTGCATCTTTTTTTTGTACAGTTGTATATTATATTGTTCAATATATTAACTACTATGCTCACGTGCATAGGTTGAGGGTGTTTTGGTTGCAACGAATGTGTACTCGACCCCTTTGAGCCTGTATGTGCCAAATGCAACTCTCCTACTTCTGCCTCTGCTTTCATAAATGATGGTACAATTGATTGTCTACGATGTAGTAAAAAATGCCCTTACATATATAGACATTGCCTCAACGCTACCATTTGAATCGTCAGCAAAACAATCATACATTGTACAATTAGACAACCTATGTTAGAAGATGTGCTTCATGGTTTAACATAATTGCCATATGAAGTATACCTACAAAAAAAGGAAAACAATGTCTACATGCTACGCGACTTTCAGATCCATAGAAAATTTACATTAAAAGAGGACAATGCCATACTGCATATCGACTGAACCAAAAAAAATAAAATCATATCAAGCGTTGGCAGGAAACGAAACAATCTCATGTGTATTTGTCCATGCTACCCAATGAGGATATGAGTAGAGTTTTGCAGTGCCATGGAAAATTGAACTGGAAGCACATAAGATTGTTCAGTCCAGGAATGAAAAGCATGAAGACAAACCTCAGACAAAGTATCCAACTGTGAATAAATCAGGTCCATCCTTTGAACCTTCAAAATGGCTTGCTCCTCTGAACAGAACCATTGGTCATTTTCAATAATATTGCAAATTTGGCATTGTTCGAACTCCATTAAGTTAAATGCTGACACTCTTTTCCAGGACTGGTAATGTTAGAACATTGTGAGGTCAACGTGATCTTGGTTCATAGTACTATCAGAAGAAAATGTTCATAGTGATATTGCTTCATGGTAATATAGTAATCGGCAAATTTCTTGGTGCCCATTTGGGGATTTGGTTATAGCTAGGATACAATGCCCAATCTTCGTTGGTTTTGTCCTATCTTGTGTTTGACAGACTTTTGTTCATCTGCTTTCGTGTTGTAGTTCAAGGTTCTCATGGGCCCGGTTTATGAATTATGGTTGGATGATACATTCAAGATCTTAGCAGTTTTTCTATGATCTTAAAGAATATACAAGACTTGCTTTTCCTTTTAATGTAAGCTATGTGAAGCAAACGTAATATGTAACTCGTTTTAGCACTTTTACTTGATCGATGAAATTACCAAAATTCATCTTTAGAAATATTTTGAAATAAAAGGATATATGTTATGTGAAGTCAAATGGAACTACGATATCAACCACAGAAAATTAAAATTAAAATTCGTCGTTGTTATACTTACAGTGAAGTTGGCAATACAACAATTTTACTTGAACATCCCAAAATTGATTTTCTTGTAGCTTTTCGATACTTCTCTTATGCAAACACATCCTGGAAAGTATAAGCATGACCCACTTTCTCTATTCCTTGATTGAAGAGTTTGTTCACCTGTTTAATGCACTTCATAGTTATTGTTAAGACCATCAATGCGGCTTTGTTAACACCAATTCCCGCTTCCGAAAATTTCCCTCCCCTTTCTTTTTTCCCTCTGCTTTCCTTTTCTGGTTACTTAGTCATTTTTCGGAAAATGTCTAGGTGTGCGGGTTGGCAGAATCACGTGTTCAGATTTCCACTGATGCTTTTATATCACGAGTCCGACCAACCACTTCCCCATTACATATTCATCAACTTTTTGGATCACGGGTTCTCGGGTAGGCGGGTTCAACATTGCGTTTCCATTGTTCTGTCACCTGCAAACAGCACCCAGACTTCCCCGATCTACAAATTGACAACCAAAATCCCCTTTCTTTTTCTCCTTTACTTTCCCTTTCCGGTTATTTAGTCATTTTTCCGAATATGTCTCATGTTTTTATATCACGAGTCCATCCAACCGCTTCCCCATTCCATACTTGGCCACTATTTCCATCACTGGTTCTCGACCAGGCTTGCTCAACATTGCGCTTCCATTGTTTCGTGACCTACAAACAACATCTGAAGTTTCGTGATATACAAATTGATCGTCGAAGTCCATCATCATGCCATATTCCGTGTTACCCATTTTGCAGTCAAAAGTTCAGACACATACAATTTGACCATCGAGCCCGCACGTCTCCTGAGTATAACTTGTGACCTTGTTTTGAAGCCCGACCGACCACTTTCCATACTTGGCCATTTCTTGGAATCTCTTTTGCAGGTTGGTGAGTTCACGAAATGTCCAATGCTTAATCGCTCTTCGCCATCCCCGCCACCTTCGCACTTCTTTCTAGATATGCAATTATTAAGCTTTAATGCTAATAGCTCATCCTACAGGAACCATTAAGATTGTCATTAATGTCTGAAAAGCTGGAGGAGATCTGTCATTAATACAAATTAAACCAAGATTTGCAGAGGGTTGTATTATCCCTTATGAGTGTTAATTTCAAGCATCATGGAATCTCTTTCGTGCATCGTTCGGTTGGCGACTTCATGAAATCTCCAATCCTTAATCGCTCTTCGCCCTCACAGCCACCTTCACACTTTTTTCTAAGTATGCAATTAGTAAGCTTTAATGGTAACAACTCATTATGTAGGAACCATAGAAATTGTCATTGATCAACGAAAGCCTCGAGGAGATCTCCCCTTGATACACATTAAACCAATATTTGTGGAGGGTTATATTATCCCTTCTGAATGTTCATTTCAAACATCATCTAGAGCAAACGGACATTCTCGTTAACTTATGGCAGTAGTTCCACAACAGTTATGTTCAGATACAATAAACACCTTTGGGCATGATGACCAGAACTTCCAGTGGTCCAGGGCATATTTTTACTACTCATATCCTTCCGCCCAGAAGCAAAGAAGGAGATGGTCCCTTGGTGCACCAAGAGATATATTTCAAGCCAAATAATTCCAAGGCAACCCCCCTGCTTAGACAACCCGCCCCCTGCGTTGATGTTCGACGCAGAGGTTGATGTGGTCGATTTCGAGTCAAAAGAAGATGATTTGATGGACGATGATATGACGATGGATAATGGAAATGCAGACGTTGTTCCCACTCCTGTGCCCAAATTGAACTAGAGGCCCCGACAAGACCAAAGGAAGGGGTTTTAGAAAATAAATTGACGTTGAACGCAATAGTTGCTTTGCAGCTCGAGAGTTTGAGTCTCTCGGCTCGGATGGCGGTCCTCGCCCTCATAGATGTATCCTTTCCTTTCATTTTTATGGTTTTGGATTGGGTTTAGATTTGTCCCTGGTGCAGCATGTGTCCCTGAAGTCTTTGATTGTAAGGAAATGGTCTCTTGGTGCGCCTAGAGATATATTTCAAGCCAAAGAATTATTCAATTGCGGGACCACTCTCATGTTCTCTGGATATACAATTAACATCTTAGGAGGTGAGGACTAGAACTCCCAGTTGTGCAAGGCATATTCCTACTACTCATCCCCTTCTGCCCATAACGAAGTAATTTGGACCTCTAGAATTTCTCGTGCAGCCTGTGTCCCTGAAGTCTTTGCCTGTAAGGAGGGGTTCTCCCGATCCCCTTCCGCCCAGAACAAAGTAATTTGGACCTCTCAAATTGCTTGTGTATGCTATGTCCCTGAAGTCTTTGACTATAAGGAGGTGGTCTCCTTGTGTGTCTTCAATTTCAGTTTTAGGCTCTTCTGCTTGCCCTAAAACGTTTTTTTTCTTCTTCCTCACGCAAAGCTTGTGAGAACTATCAATTTTATCGTGAGGAGGGTTATTATCTCCTCTTGCATTTGAAGAATTTTGGGTTGCTTTCTTACTGGGGTGGGTCGTTGGAGCGATGTTATGGGATGTCGTACTCTTGGCAGTGGTGGTCGTAGATTGGTAACTCTTCTCACCGGGGACTTTTCCCTGTTATTTGTACAATCCAGTGGTGCTTTGCAATGTATCTAGGTAGCCAACGTCAGGAGAAGGAGTGTTGTTGACCTGTTTCAAGCCAAATAATTATTCCACTGTGGAACCACTCTCCTGTTTCTTTGTCACCTCAGGTCTTCCCTCAAGATATTGAGATTGCGGCAGCCAACATTGACCTTTCGATGAGAATATTGCACACAGTTCCTAAAAAATCATGATAATAAGTTTTGTATGCATGTTCAAGATCTTGTCGATGGCTCCTGCATGTTGTCGCACTAGATGAACAACACAAAATTGTATGCATGTTTTTTTTTGTAACTCTTGTACCTGTATTTATGATAAATATGTTCAAGGCTTCGGTGCAAAGAATTCAATCCAATGTCTATGGATAAATATATATTGCCCACTATTTATTTTTACGCTGAAGGCGTTCTTTTAGGGGAAGGTCTCTCGAGACCTTTCGTCGTCTGTCAATGACCTATGAAATCATTCCATGTGTCAAATGTAAAAAATCATGTGGGGATATTTGGGAGTTGTCGTTTTCTACTTATTCACCAACCACCTGTCCCTGTGCACAAATACGTCTTCACCACCTTACTGCACTGCCCTTATCCTTTCCAGTTTCACTGGTTTTATCCTTCCCTTTTCACTGGCTTGGAGTGCTTTGATTAATATTTGATTCTTCAGTCATTTGAACATGATAAATTTGGTGATTCTTATGTCCAAGAAGGTAGTGGCAGACAAATCTTTATACTGATCATATCTACTCCTCTCTGTTCTAGATTTAGCCCTCTGTACATACAGATGGTGTTGTTTCTTTTGTTTAGTTCTGGACTTTCAATTTCCTGGGGTGGGTGTTTGTGAACAGCAGCATGAAGCTGTTGATTTCTAAGAAATGGGCGAAAATAAGAAGAAGATGACGCTGGAAGTTGTTGATTTCTAAGAAATGGTCGCCAAAAGAGGAAGAAGATGACGTTGAACTGATGGCATATGACCGTACTCCAATGGAGGAGGGCGAAGGAGATTCTGTGTGGCAGAGAAGCATTATGATGGGTGAGCGGTGCCAGCCACCAGATTTCTTAGGTATCACCAGAGGGAAAATGTGAACTTACTCGAATCTTCCAAGCCTGTTTCGAACCCTCGCAGGGAGACAAATTTATCCCCTTGGATACCACAAAGAAATTGCCTACAATTCAGCATGCTAGATTTTCCGAGGAAATATATGGTCATTCCTTGATATTATTGCCTGGAGATTTTCAATCGCAAGGTGTCGTCCAACGGGGCTTTGACTCTATTATTTCTCCTGTGGATCGGTGATTCAACAATCAATCTTTCATCTCTGGTGAGGTGGCTCTGTATGGAACTATTGTTGAGAGTGAAAGCCGAGTGGACAAGGCTTGGAAAGTTGTTGTCTCATGTGCCGACGTGACCTCTCTTGCAGCTAAAGAGTCCGTCAAGGCGGTAAGCCACAAAGTTCTCTTTTATTTCAATTTGTTGCATGCCATTTTGGGTTAGTTTGATTAGTTTTTTTAAGATCTGCACTATGAATAGGCTGGAGATCTAGAGTATTGTGTATCGCTGGGGCGCAGGGACAGCCTGAAATTCGCCATAAAAAATGTAATCCTTGCCAACCTCTCGACTCCCTCCACGGTCTGGTGGCCATGATGGTGGGACAATCCTTCAAACGAGGGTTTTAATTCAATTCCAGAGTGAGGAAGTCTGAAATTTACCAGTTGATACCATTGTGGTTTTGATTTCAACCGATTGGCGAGTATTGAAAGAGGCTATCAAAGCTCTTATTAGTAGCTTGGAAGCCAGTAGTCACTTTGCACTTGTGTGATTAGTCAGATCTCTGGTAAAATTTTGAAGTTGAGCGTGCACTATTCCCTGGTATACATCTTCCATCTTTATTATGTTATTATTGTCTATCTGATGGCAAACCACATCCCATTTCCTGGAAAGCCCTTTGAGGGCCTACTTGGCATAATGCATGAGCAATTTCTCGATGCTCTCATGCCTTATCCCTCTAGATTTCATGGCCAATATTACTTTTTGATACATTTCGATGCCAAGAACCGACAGATCTTCGATCCACCAATCTCCACTTGAACAATTTTGCTAACAATTCTTGCTTTACAGCTTGCCTGAGTTGCTATAATCTAGATGTGATAGGCTCAATGCCATCTGTTCTCTATAGGACTTGGAAGTGATTACATCAATGCATTTGCTCACAATTTTCAGTTCCTCTACAAGGGGGAGCAGATTCCCGCAACTTTGTAAAACTTCTATGGATTTTTCAAGGCTTTGAGCCACAACTTCATTAAGGTAGGCTTCTATGCGAGCCATTGAATTTTCTTCTAAGTAGTTATCGACCATTTCAAGATATTGAGAAGCACATCGAAGATGGGCCACATTTGATGGGGTGATCTCAAAGTTGATGCCATAACATAACTTTGTTGCTAATTCAAATGTGTGTGCTTTATCGAATAAGTCAAAGAAATATAACTTCGAGGCATCCCAGTCTCTTGCATATGCTACTAGCTTTTGGATCCACCCACTTCATGATACCAATGGAAACTGTAACTAATTTGGAAATTAAATCCCAACAAAAATACCATGTAATAAATGGAAGACAGATTGTTCCCAAGAAGTACATTTTACTCTCATTAACAAGCATAAGCAGAGGAGCAATGAATATGGGCATAAGAAAAAGAAACATGCGTAGCGATTAATGAATTTCACTATGTATATGCCTCTTCTTCAAAAAGGTTTAAGAGGGTTTAGTAATTTTTTATTTTAAAAAGTTGCAACAGTGTTTAAATGAATAATCTTGGAGAATCGACTTTTACTTTTGTGTTTCAAAAATATCAATTATAAAAGGAAATTGTCTTGAGATGGTGTATTAAATAAACCAAAGCCCTGTCTAATAAACTAAGTATCTAGTTACTTGATTAAAAAAAACATTGGGTAGAAGGTGCAGTAGACTTTTAATGGCAATTAAACTATATAATATAAAACTAAGTATTTAGTTACTTGATTAAAAAATTAATTAAAAATGGCAATTCAACTATATAGCATAAAACTAAGTATTTAGTTACTTGATTAAAAAAAACATTGGGTAGGAAGGTGCACTAGATTTTTAATGGCAATTAAACTATATAGCATAATTTGTCAGTAGATTTTTGTATAATTAGTCAGGGACTCTCCCATAATTGTCATAGTAACAATTTATAAAGCAAGTAATTTAAACTTGCACATATCCTTTTCCTACTCAAGATTAATGTTAACATCATTTGACTTCTACAAATAAAAGTAGGGATTTCCCATCGTTCCAACCAATCGGCTGCCTCAGTTCCCTCAACATATTTTATGCTTCTCTCGACTAGGTATAAAAATTATTATTATTAAAATTGTAATTTCTTTGCTTTCCCAACATTTTTGCTTCTCCATTTTGTTAATTGATCTCTGTAACCATTTTGTTAACTGGTCTCTGTAAATAATGGCATCAACTGATGGTGTTCATTGTCGTTAAGAATATGTTTAAGTAGGATGGGGTTCAACAACAATAACAACCTGAAGGGGCAGGTGGAATTCGTAGCCCTCCATGTGACCTTGGGGTTTGTCCTGGAAACATTTCAACTTAGTACTAACAGGAAGCTTGTATTACAACAATATAGATTTAAATTGATGGAGCAATCTTCATATTTGTCGTTAAATATTGTAACTGTAAATATTTGTCATTAAATATTGTAACTGTAAATCTGTGTGTGGAGCGTTAATATTGTAACTATAAATTGTGTTTCCTTGATCATAGAGACGATAAAATTCTTGTGAAAAAATAAAGGTGAATGGACTACTTTTGGATGACAAGTTTTTGTGAGTGAGTTGATAGATTGTGGTTATGGTTGGCTAATTATGGAATACTTTCTGGATAATAAGTTTTTCTTAGTTGATAGATTGTGGTTATGGTTGGTTAGTTATGGATGTGAGTTGATAAATTGTGGTTATGGTTGGTTAATTACTATGTTCAATCCTAAAAAGAGGAGTGTGATAGGGCTATAGTTTACCTCTAAAATTAAAAATGGTGCCAAAATTAGCAATAAGAAATGATATGACTTAAATATATATGGATCTTATTTGTGGTTTATTGTATTGGTTTTTTATTTAAAATAATAATAATAAATAAATAGTTATTTACATTTTATTGATTATTTAATAGAAAAATGATGTTAGAAAAAAATATAAAGTAAAAATTGAGGTATTCAAAACTCTGTAGTAATCATAAAATAAACCTATCCTTAAAAGAAATATATGAAACTTTAAACAAAACATACTACTCAAAATTTCAAATCAATTTTTCTAAGGGTGTTGTTTATGACTGTCATTGTGCAAATATATGCATGTCCTCACTTCTTCTAGCTAACCCAGTGCTCATCGAGGAACTTGCACATATCATAAGGGAATTGTCCTCTTCCACTCGTTGGTGATTAATTACTTGGGTGATGTGTTCTACAACCATCATCACATACATGTTTCACTATGTTTTGACCATCAAATTGTAGACTTCTTTCCACTCTTTGGAATTTTAGTTAGGTACGAGAGTTACAAATTTTGTCAAATATTATTAAGGTGTTAGTCTTAAATATTATTATTATTACGGTGTTAGTCTTAAATATTATTAAGGTGTTAGTCTTTAATGTAACTCTTTGGGCATTTTTGAGTTAGATAAAAGATTTCCAAACTTTGTCAAATATTATTAAGATGTTAGTCTCTAATGTGACATTGGTTATGCGGGTGAAGAATGGAATTGTTTCACTTGTTATGTTTAACATTAGGTGGTTTTATCCATCTCTACCCATCTTTGCCATAATTTGTTTATTATGATCTAAATTGTAGTCAATTTTTTATTTTTATTTTGTTATTGTCTAAATCTAAAAATGAACATCCAACAACAAATTTTATTAGGCAAAAACCTTAAACTTTAATAAAATAACCATTAAATCTTAAACTTAAAGATTAAACTTTAAAAACCTTAAACCTTACACTTAAACATTAAATTTACATTTTAATGAGCATCAAGAATTTATTCATATTCTTCATCAAATTTATATTTTAATGAGCATCAAAAATTTGAAATTCCAAACCTCATTGAAGTTGTCTCCAAATTACTATCAATTACTATCACTTTGATATTAGATGGCATATTAAAAATTATATATATTTTTAAAAGCATAATATAAATTTTAATATTCATTTCATAATGTCAAATTTGATGTCTTGGGGGTGTAGGGCAATGAGTGATTGATGGAATGTATTGTTAAGGCACTTTTTCCCAAGAGAAATTAACTCAAATTTATAAATGGTATAAATTCGTTTACAATACTCTGAAGCCAAACTTATAAGTTGGATCAGTGCGAGAACCAGATCGGACCAGATCTTACAAATGAAAACAAAGCTGCCAGGGAACAAATAGTGGTCGATTTACGAATCAAATGACTATCACAGCAATCACAAAAATAAACTAAAACTCTCGATTCGCCTCTTGTTCTGACAATCGACCATTAAAGTAAATCTGTCACCGCGGCTAAACGAAGCATGTCTCCGTCGCCATACTAACAGACAGATACAAGCAGAACCCAAGGCACTCTGATCTCTACTCCTATAAAACGAATTTGACTTTATAGCTCGAAAAGATTGAAGGAGGATATCAGACTCTCCTGTCCTCTGTCACAGTGATAGATTGATAGTCTGCCGACCACTTGACTTAGAGCTCTCTTAGAGAGTGCATCCGCCTCAGAATTGAACGATCTGGGCAGATGATGGAAGGTGATATCAGTGAAGGAGAGTGCCAGCTGTTGCGTTTTTTGTTTCCAACCTTCCACGTGGATGGATTGGAGATCGCACTTACTTTTAATCCAGTCTATGATAACCTTTGAGTCACCTATGACCTGTAGGTGATTTAGGGACCAAAAGGATGCAAGCGTAAGTGTAGCCCATAAGCCCAAGAGCTCGACTTTGGTGTTTGAACCCCTACCACAATTAAGAAACCACTTTGTAGTCCTCTCCGGGTGAGATTTGAAAGTACCACCAGCACCACAACATAGACCAGAAGACTGAGCCGCTCCGTCAAAACAAGCCACAGAGTAACCTTCAGGCAAGAAAGAATCCACCACTTTGAAAGGAAGAGCCTTGAGGGTAGACGGCTGCCAATGGAAAGAGGCCAGAGTTCTGTAATAAACCGCCTATAGGGATGGGGATGCGTCCTTGAAAAGAACCTTGTTGCGCTCTAACCAAACTTGCCAGCAAACGAAGACTGCCAGAGAAGGTGGCGCAGCTTGGGCAGATAACCAGGAGGAGAAACACTCTGTAAAGGTGGCGTCGGTCCAATGGAAGGGGAAGGAGAAATGTTGCAGAGTGTGTTTCCAAATATCTTGAGCAAAAATACAGTGAATTAGCAAGTGATGGATGTCCTCCGAGGCTCTGCGGCAAAGAACACATAAGCCAGGGCCCTGCCAACCTTTTCTACAAAGCATCTCCCAGGTGAGGAGTTTATCACTAGCACAAAGCCAAAAAAATAATTTATGCTTTAGGGGGAGCGACCAAGTCCATAACCGGCAAAGCCACGTAGGTTGGGCATCGACCTCCCTATCTGGCAGAAGAGCAGCATAAACATTCTTGGCAACAACCTTGCCTGATCCATCGCCCTCGGCCCAGGTAAGAGAGTCCCGAGCGTCAGAGAGGGAGAGGCCTAAGCATTTTAAGGCTGCCGTAAAAGAATCCAATTCCAGGGCTAAGGGCCCGCGGAGTGCCAGTTCGCTGCTATGAAGCCAAAGATCCGGGAGAGGGAAGGCGCAAGTCTCCTTCTTCAACTGTGCAAGGAAAAAAAGATTAAGGGAAATCAGATGGGACCTGAGTTGTGGTGAGAGAATCGATTGATCATCTAAGCCAATAATTTTGTCTCTGCCAAGTTTAATTTATTCACCCGATCCAGGTCTCCAACGGAGCCAGTGAAGGATCACCTAAGAGGAAGAGACCAGTCCCCTCCAGAAGGGAGATGCCCAGTTAAGGCACTTAGTAGTGTATCAAAAGATTAGATGTCCAACTAATTATTGATTTCACCAATAAATTAAAAAAAATAGTATCCACTCCAAAATAATTTAAAAAAAGATATACACTTAATTTTGGATCTTAAAAATTAAAACCCATTTCTAAAAAAAAATCTAAACATAATGTGAAATTTAATTTCTAAGATTTTTTTTCGAGGCATAATGTGAAATTTAGTATCCACTCCACAATGTGAATTTTGATATGCAATCCAAAATGATTGAAGAGAAGGTGTATACTTAATTTTGGATCTTAAGTAATTAAAACCACTTTCCTATAAGATCACACACATCCTGTAAATTTCCCCTATTAGATTACACGCATCCTTTATTTTTAAGGGTTCATAATGTGCGTGAGCTTAACTCTCTTCATAACACGAGATTAAAATTGTAATGAATTTGTTAAACAATATTATTTTTAATATTATTTATTATATTTTAGTTGACTTGTTTTTTATGTTTAATTTGGAATTGGAATGGATTTATGAAGAAAGTTTTGATATTATTTTATCAAATTGAATAGATATTATATTTGATTTTATTCAAATGTTTTTTTTTAAATGATGGTTGAGTAGTTGAGATAGGATATAATCATATTAAAGATTTATTTTCAAATTTTAATAAGAATATGAACTTAAAAATAAAGTTATAAATAGAGTTTAATTATGATATGTAATATTCATTTAAATAAACAAAATTTAATAAATTAGATTATGAGAAATTAGATTACATTTCTAACTTGGTTGAATCTATCATGTTTGTTTTTTAACTATACATATATTTAGAAGCATAGAAAATTACTATATTTTATATATTTGAGTAAATATAAAATCTCCATGACATATATATTTACATTATTTATTTTGTCCACATAAACAGACTGATGTTGCATTTTACGGCATGTAAATTAGATTCGAGTCCCTTACTTTTGAAGGAGAAACATTATTTGTTTTTCTAACGAGTATCATAACTTATAATATAATACTCTAGTTTTAGAGCGATCTTGAGGTTGAATTCGTACTGTGGCAGACGTCTTGATGGGATCTTCTCGTGGCCTCCGTCCATTGATGATAATATTACTGAGCTCTCGAAGAAGGCCTTAGAGTTCGAACCCAAGGTCGTTCCTTTTTGGAAGGATGGAAACTATGTTCCCTTCTTGTTTCTTTCTTGAGCCCTAGACTTGGTATCGAATGAGTCTAGCAAAATGGTTATCACAGAGATTTTATGCAACATGTTTCGGACCGTGGTCACCACGACGTCGGGCGATTTGTTGTTGTTGGTTTATCTTTCCACGAACAAAGTGGCTCTACACACGAGGGAGTGGAGTTTGGAATTGGGGATGATGCCATTATTAAAGCCTTTGTTGAGGCTTTTGGGAGAAAGGAAGACCAGGTCCAGAGCCAGACTGTAAGCATTTTTTCCGAAATTTGTGACTAAATCATGGCTTGTTTCAGACCCTTCTTCTCGGGTATTAATAGGTCTGGCAATTTCATCTTCAACGGGGGCAACGACTGGTACAAGAACACGTAGCGGAGAAGGGCTTGTTGTATTTAGGAATGGGGTATCTGGCGATGAGGAGGAGCGACACTATAGGTATATTGTAGACGTGCTCGCCAAGGTTACTTGGCATCATGTGGTTCTAATTACAAATATTAGTTTAGGAAGCACACCATTACCTTTTATATTTTGGTCGTGCCTCTTTATTACAACAAGTATCTGTCTTCTTGAATATTATTGTACATTGAACAATGAATATTAGATCCACATATTATGGATTCCTATTGTTTATGGGGAATAAGAGAAGATGAATCAATTGAAGCAATACCTTGGCATTTGATATTTCTTGTTTCAACCCCATTCTTTATCTAATTCAAAAGCCCAATTTAGAGGATGCTCATTTAAACCATGTTTATTATAATTCAATCATCTGTTGCTCTGTCTTCAGTGATGCAAGGTTAGTTATCTTAACCCTCTTTTCCCTTCTGATTAAGATTTTCTTTCTGCAAAAACAGGGATAACCTTCCATAAGATTGTACACACATGCTACTAAACTTTAGGAACTTTTCTTTAGAGGAGATAAATGCCTTTTTAAATGGAAAATAGAACTAGAAAGGGAAATTTAGATTAGTAGTGTATGCCCGAAGAACCCCAAATAGTAAACATGTTACTAAACTTGAGGAACGTTTCCTTACAGAAGATAAATTCTTTTTTAAATGGAAACTAGAACGAGAAAGGGAAATTTAAATTAGTAGTGTATGTCCGAAAAACCCCAAATAGTAAATAGTAAGTTGGATTTAATTCCAAAAATTTAGGAACCATATCAACTTTAGTTGTCTGAGAACGTTGCCTTGTGTAAGGACAGTTATACATTGATAAGAAAGGTTGTAGTGAACTAGCTAAAGTCGATGAGTCCTTCCTACTTTGATTTCAAAGAACAAGGTTGTTTTATCCAAGGTACACAAATTGCTCAATAGTGGATAGTGTGGTAGTGGCATAAGAAACTATCCATGTGTCCAAACTAAATACAGTTTCTATGTTGATCAAATTAGATATGGCAAAATCTTATGACTTTGATAAATTGTAATTTTCTTTTACTACCTTTAAGAGTTTTGTTTTGTAATTTTATTTTACCACCTTTAAGAGTTTTGTTTTCACAATGGATTAATTAGTTTAAATGATGATAACTTCCCCTACATTTTGGTTTCATAAATAGCTTTCCTAC
>ML803225.1:0-12791 GCA_009831015.1 Picea engelmannii | reverse complement strand
TGAAAACAAGATTTAAAATGTAAGATACTTGGTTGCTTTTTCAAGAATATAGAAAGGGCCACCTTGAAATCATTTCCCTTAATACTCAAGACACTATACAACATCTACCTAATAAGTAGTCAATACTTCAAGATGTAGTTGATTTAGATCTTCATGATTGGGAGGAAACAATCTTTATTGTTTTTTATATTTTTTCTTTATTATGTATTTAGTGTATGAAGTATTAATGTAAAGCTTCTCAACCTTTTGTTTCATGTATAAATGGTTCTTCTCATTGTCAACCCATTGTTGGTTACAAATTACAATATGGTAAATGAATCTATTGATAGTCTTTGGTTGATATATCATGAACAATTAGTTTCCAAAGTAGTTGCTTATAACTGGGGATGCTGCTTTGATTTCTAATGGTGTTCCTAAAGGAGGGATAAGGCTACCATTAGGTGAGTTTCTTAGAAATAAGGGGAAATAATTGATGATTGTTAAATTCATATTGGTATTTTCTTGGCAGTGTAAGGCTTAGGTATATAGAATTGGTGACAACTATACATTTTCATGTTGTTATATGTAAATTTTCAGACCCCAACCCAGTTTCAGTCTCGCTGATTTTTCAGCCAATGTTTAATGCCCAAACTCAGTTTTATATCAGCAATTAAATACACATCAGAAAATTATTTCAGAACTGAAACATGAGGATTCTAAACTTTGTTTTCAACGCAGAAATTAAATATCAACAGCGTATAAAACTCAGAAAATTAATGACACAAAAATTTTTGGTCTAACTTTGACCTTGGAAAAACCCACAAGGGGAAAACCAGTGAGAGAGGGAGATTTTTATTATTTAGGAGCTTCAAAGAATTCTGTTACAACATATTCATCTTCAAAAACTTAAATGACAAACTTATCTCGACAACCGTGCCAAATCTTCACACAAGAAAATGAGCCAACTCCTTAAAATTCTTTCCAGAATTTTCTGCAATCGAATACAGGTCTGCTCCTCGATTTATGTGCCTCCAAAATGTTGTACGGTCACCTTGAAATTCATGCCAACTACAGCAACAACTTTCTGGGTGTATTAATGGTTGTACGACCTCCTAGAAAACCGTGCCACACTTTTCAAAAATTACACACAACAACATGCCTCGATTTCTGTGCAATAAAGAGGTTGTACAGACTGTGTAAATTTGTACTGTACGGACAGAGTACAGTTGTTGTTCCCTCTTCGAAATCTGTGCCAAAACTGGACCGTACGGACTGAGTAAATCCATATTGTATAGCCAGTAATAAATGTTTCTCCCTTTACTCGATTTTTGTGCTCCCACGAGACTATATGGACCTTGGAATCTATGTTGTATGGCCTCTTGTGAATGTTGAACTCCTTGCCTTGAAATCTGTGCTAGTTGGATGCCTTGGAATGCGTTCCCTAGCTCTCAGAAATGGTTGCTCTCTTGCTACTCGAAAATTCTCTCTCTTGCTCTCTAAAAAATGAATCAACAACCCAAGAATGGGTGCGCCCCTCTACCCTAATCGACCTAGTGAGGTAGGTGAGGAGTTTTCTAATCCAATGGTTGAGATTAGATTAGATGTGTGGCTAAGATTTGATGTCTCTTCATTCACCCTAACTAAAGTCATAAAGTCACCTTTTAATTTGCATCTCACAAATTAAATTACTAGGGCCCACATTAGGCACTTTCTCACCCCTTAGGCGCATAGGGATGAGAAACACTTCCTTAGGTACTTTATTTAATTAAAATTTAACACTCCCTCTTATCGAGGAAAGTGTTACTCACCACTCCAAGATTTTCCCTGAAAAACACAAACTTGCCTCTGCCCAATGCCTTGGTGAGTATGTATGCAACCTCCTCCTCTGTAGATATGTACTGTAGCTCTGCAGCTCCTCTCTGAACATAATCATGGATGAAGTGATAACGAATCTCTATATGCTTAGACCAATCATGAAAAATTGGATTCTCTGAGAGTTTAATGCAACTCTAATTATCACAGTAAATCGCAGTAGGCCTCAACTGCACACCGAACAATCCCACCAGCATCTTGCGAAGCAAAAGGGCCTCACAACTAGCCTGAATGGCTACCATATACACGGCCTCTGCAGAACTCAAAGCCACTGACTTTTGCTTCCGACTGAACCAAGACACAACTGTTGATCCCAATTTGAAACAACACCCTGAAGTTCTTTTCCTGTCACTGACACATCCTGCCCAATCTGAATCTGTATAGCTAACCAGACGAACTCCATCTCCTCTTTGATAGTCTAGACCATAATCTACTGTACCACAAAGATACCTGAGCACATGTTTTGTTGCCACCCAATGCACTCTCCTAGGCTCCACCATGAACTGACTGAGAGTGTTGACAACAAAACAAATATCTAGCCTGGTATTGACCAAATACATCAATGACCCGATCAACTGACGATACAAAGTGGAATCCTCCAACTATGACTCAGAAGCATGAAGCTTCTTCCAGTTGGTAATCATGGGAGTGGTCTGCTATCTCCCATCTGAAATCTACTCAGAATATCACACACATACTTCCCCTATCCCAGGAAGATGTGTCTAGGCTTCTGCCAAACCTCCAATCCCAAAAAATAATGCATCAGTCCGATATCAGTCATATCGAACTCTGAAGCAAGGCTCTCCTTGCAGCTGTTGATGAGTCTCTCTGCCCCTGTAATGAAAATATCATCCACATATAGCAAAAGAATGAGAGGATCCTCTCCAACCACAGTGAAGTATAGGTTGGGATCCGCCTCACTCTTCTCAAAACCCAACTGCTGCAAATAGGCATCTATCCTCGAATACCAAGCTCTGGGAGCTTGTTTTAGCCCATACAATGCCTTCTTCAGTCTACACACATGAGACTCTCTCCCATGCACCTCAAATCCCAATGGATGCTCAATATACACCTCCTCCTCAATAAGACCATTCAGAAATGTGGTCTTCACATCCATCTGGTGGATCTTCCAACCCATCTCTGATGCAATGGAGATCACTGACCTGACCGAAGTGTATCTAGCAACCGGCGCAAAGGTCTCATTATAGTCGACTCCCTCAACTTGTGAAAACCCCTGAGCCACAAAGTGAGCTTTGTACTTCTCGATGCTTCCATCTGCAGCATGCTTTAGCTTATAGAGCCACCTGGAAGTCACCATTGACTTCCCCTCAGGTCTAGGAACAACTTCCGAGACATCGTTCTTCATGATGGAATTGTACTCTTCCATCATGGAATCTATCCATACTTGTCTACTATTAGCCTCCTCAAAAGTGGAAGGCTCTGACTCTCGAATACTACTCACCATCGCGATGTAGCTGCAAAACCTCTCGGGAGGTTTACTCTCCCTCATTGCCTGTCTGGGATTCCCCACTGAACCCTGTGCCTCCCTCAAAGTGTCCTGAAGCCACTTGGGCTTCCTCCTCTCTGAAGTAGTGTCTCGTGGAGGGGACTCTCCCTATTCAACCCCATCTCCTGAAGACAATGATCCTGAAGTAGACTCTGGAGTACTGGATCCTGAAACTTGTGGACCAGTAGCCAGCGAACCTGAACCCTGTGGCCCTGTCACCTGTGAACCTGTCGTCACCGAAGTTGGTGGCCCCAAAATCTGTGTCACTGTAGTCTGTTGTGGGCTCACCTGAATCTGAGATGAATACTGTTCACCTCTCTCTGTCCCTCTAGACTTCCTAAAGGCTCTGTCCTCCTCAAATCTGACATCCCTCCTCAAGACAATCATCCTCAAGGAAGGAAGGTAAATACGGAAAGCCTTTGAAGTCTCACTGTACCCAACAAATATCCCTCTCTCTATCATGGGCTCCAGCTTTTTCCTCTTCTCAGAAGGGACATATGAATAAGTGATGCACCCAAAAATCCGAAAGTGCCCCACCTTAGGCTTCTTCCCTGAAAAAGCCTCCTTAGGAGTCATGCTTCCCACAGCCTTGTGAGGACTCATGTTCTGCATATAAACTACAATGTAGCATGCCTCAGCCCATAGAAATAGTGGCAACCCCTGATCATGTAGCATGGCTCTCGTAGTGCCAACAATGGCCCTGTTCTTCCTCTCTGCAGCCCCATTCTGTCGTGGGTTGTAAGGAATAGTCAACTCCCTCCTGATGCCCTTTCTTGCACAGAAGTCCATGAACTCTTTGGAGGTATACTCACCTCCATTGTCTGATATCAGGACTCTGATTTTCCTCCCTGTCTGGTTCTCCACAAGAGCTTTGAACTCTTGGAACCAACAGAAGACCTGTCCTTTGGTCTTCATGAAGAAAATCCAGGACTTCCGAGAGAAGTCATCAATGAATACAACATAGTATAGGGAACTAGTCAACGATGTCGAAGACATCGGGCCACATACATATGAATGTATAAGATCAAGTATCCCTGCTACTCTACTGTCACTACTCGGAAAAGCAGTCTTGGTGTACTTTCCCAAAGCACACCCCTTGCACAACTCATGGTACTCTGAACTGAAATCTGGAACTCCTATCACCATCTCCCTCAGAACTCTCAAAGCCCCATGGTGCAAATGTGCCATCCTCCTGTGCCATAGCTCACATAGGTCATTGCAGCTGGTGGTATGAATCAATGCTTTCACTGGCTGGAACAAGAACTTGTACAGTCTCTCATGTCTAGTACCAATCACTTTGGTCGAAGTGATGCTAGACCCCTGGGGAAAAGGAGCACCTACCCATCACAGAACAGGACCTCATAGCCCTTCTCCTCAATAGTAGAAACTGACACTAAGTTATTCTTCAAGCCCAGAACATATAGAACCTCTGTCAAATTCATGGGAGGCAAAGACTCCCTCTGAAATGATACAATCCCGCAACCTGCCACCTTGACCTCCCGGTCATCTCCAAGCACTACCTCAACACCTCCACACTGAGTAAGGCCTGTCAAGTGCTCACGAACCATTGTCATATGGCAAGAGGCACCGCTGTCAATATACCAAGTATCTGAAGGAGTGGTCCTCGTTGATAGACACACAATCAAGGAAAATTCCTTGTCAAACTTGGTGGAAAAATCTTCCAACTTTGTTGAAGCTGTTGTTTGTTTCTTATTCTTGTTCGGACACTGACTTGCATAGTGCCCAAACTTATGGCATGCAAAACACTTGACTTTGCTCATGTCTTTCTTCCCTTCACCCTTGGGCTTGTTTCCACCCTTTGGACCCTTTTTGAACTTCTTCTTGCTAGTGGTAGCAAGAGTCACATTCTCCTTCTCATGACCGGTAGATGAACTGCCATGTACATAACCTCTCCGGGTCTCCTCCTGAACAAAGTCATCCCAAAGATGCTCCCAACCGGGAAGCTTCTCCCTAGCAACAATTCCCTCCACAAAAACAATCCATTGTTTGGAAACTACATTCAATGCTGTTCTCACAAGTTCACTGTCAACTATGGCTTCCCCCACATCTCTAAGCTCATCCCTCACCCATGTCAATCTAGTAAGGTATGTGACTACATTTTCAGCCTTGGTCATTTTTATGCTCTTTAGTTTTCCCTCAAAACCATTTTCCGGTTCTCATTTGTACTTTGGTACAATTTAGTCAAAGACTCCCACATCTCATAGGCATGTGTCTTCCCCGTCAAGTGAGGAATCAAATGATCCTTGATGGCATCAAGAATAAATCTCTTAGCCTTAATACTCTTCTTAGTGTAAGCTACAAGAAGAGTAGCATCAGTAGGTACCACAATAGGATGAGTAGTGGTATTTTCTACAATGTCCCACAACTCGTTTTCTTGCAAAATCAAGATCATCCTCTCCTTCTAAGCACCAAAATTTGTTGCCCCATCAAGTCTGTCCTCAACTCTCAAACCTGTAGCCATTGACCCTTTTCTGCTGAAAATAATAAATCCAAAAATCTGCCCTATGAAGTAACTGTTGTCACAACTTTCTGACTGTTGAAATCTCTACTTCTTTTCAACTCAGCTATGATACCATGTAAATTTTCAGACCCCAAACCAGTTTCAGTCTCGCTGATTTTTTAGCCAATGTTTAATGCCCAAACCCAGTTTTATATCAGCAATTAAATACACAGCAGAAATTTATTTTAGAACTGAAACATGAGGATTCTGAACTTCGTTTCCAACGTAGAAATAAAATATCAGCAGCATATAAAACTCAGAAAATTAATGACACGGAAATTTTCGGTCTAACTTTGACCCTGGAAAAAACCACAAGGGGAAAACAAGTGAGAGAGGGAGATTTTTATTATTTAGGAGCTTCAGAGAATTCTGTTACAGCATATTCATCTTCAAAAATTTAAATGACAAACTTATCTCGACAACCGTGCCAAATCTTCACACAAGAAAATGAGCCAACTCCTCAAAATTCTTTCCAGAATTTTCTGCAATCAAATACAGGTCTGCTCCTCGATTTCTATGCCTCCAAAATGTTGTACAGTCACCTTGAAATTCATGCCAACTGCAACAACAACTTTCTAGGTGTATTAATGGTTGTACGGCCTCCTAGAAAACCATGCCACACTTTCCAGAAATTACACACAACAACACGCCTCAATTTTTGTGCAATAAAGAGGTTGTACGGACTATGTAAATCTGTATTGTACAGACAGAGTACAGTTGTTGTTCCCTCCTCGAAATCTATGCCAAAACTGAACCATACAGACTGAGTAAATCCATACTGTACAGCCAGTAATAAATGTTGCTCCCTTTACTCGATTTCTGCGCTCCCACGAGACTGTACGGACCTTAAAATCCGTGTTGTACGACCTCCTGTGAATGTTGAACTCCTTGCCTCGAAATCTATGTTAGTTGACTGCCTTGGAATGTGTGCCCTAGCTCTCAGAAATGGTTGCTCTCTTGCTGCTCGAAAATGCTCTCTCTCTTGCTATCTCAAAAATGAATCAACAACCCAAGAATGGGTGCGCCCCTCTACCCTAATTGACCTCATGAGGTTGCTGAGGAGTTTTCTAATCCAATGGCTGAGATTAGAGTAGATGTGTGGCTAAGATTTGATGTCTCTTCATTCACCCTCACTAAAGTCATAAAGTCACCTTTTAATTTGCATCTCACAAATTAAATGACTAGGGCCCACATTAGGCACTTTCTCACGCCTTAGGCGCCTAGGGATGAGAAACACTCGCCTAGGTACTTTATTTAATTAAAATTTAACACTATATTGTTTATAGTTGACAAGCCATTAGTAGTGGATGGTATATTAAGGCCACATTCTAGTAGCATATTATCATCTCGACCTATCAGAGCTTGTAGTGCAATCTTCAATTACATATATTGACTTTAAAGAGGGCACATAAAGAGGGCGATTAATGATAGTGCAACCCATTATACTTAAAATAAAAATAAAATAAAAATATTTTGCAACCGCTCTGCATTCTATTCAGCATTCTCCTTCTGCCACTTTGGGGGCATGCTAGTTATAAAGTTGACTTTTATATATGTCTTATTGAATTTTCTAGGCAATATGTTAAATTGTAATCGTGGGTAATATTTGTTTTCATGTTTAGGAGTAAGACTAGAAGCTACTATGAAGCACAAGACCCCACTAGAGGTAGCCTTAATGATACCCACAAGGGACATCAATTTTCTTGCAGATACTCTCTAGGCTGAAACTTCCTTCTTGGTCTCAGAGTAAGACCTAAAACTATTTTTAATTGGTTAATAGTTCATCTTCATTGGATTCAAGGAAACAAATTAACGACCCAAGACCTAGAGGCATCTAGCAAGAGTGAACATTTTCCCTTTTATGGACCACCATCGGTCATTTCAAGTGACATGGTTTTCCTTAAATAATAGTGATGAGTCATCTCACATTCGCTAATAGCAGCCAATAATGCCTATCCTCTAAAAAACTATAGAATTACAAAAAATATTGTTGGCATGATTTTCCCAATGGACTGACCAATCTAAGTGTGTCAGAAATAGAAATTTACTCATACCCATAACTATAACATTGCAAAAATTTATGTTGGTATAAATCCTAAAAAAGACACCCAAGATTCTTATTGATTTACAAAACATAAAGATCAACAAAAAAACATGTTGGTTGTTGGATTCTTCCTATCCCATGTTGGAGATATGTGAGTCTCGTGGCAAGTCCTAATTGCCCAAATCCATGTCTTCCTCCTTGAGATCATCTTGAACTAAATTTACTGACATCCAGTGATGGGAGGCAATAACATGAGATATTTTGTTGAGATTGCTAACCATATTTCTAAGCATGGAGCATTCTGCTTCCAAAACATCGATTTGTTGCTTTTATTGGACCAAAGTGTTCACAATCATTACATTATGAGAGGTGCATTGTTGCTTATTTTAATGGACTTTATAAGTCACATAAAAGAGTGAGGTTTGGTTGCTTTGAATATATTCCTCATGCCTCTTAATAAACCTATGAAATTCTTGAGCCTCCCGATAATCCATAGAGAATTTATCTAGAAAAGAACCACTCTTCCATACCAAAACAAGAGCTTGAGGTTGGCTAGAGAACAAGCACTACCACCTAGAGAAAGGGCTCTAGGGAATACCCAGATTCCATAGCATAGGAGGGTTCGGTCCACTACACCAAAGACCACGTAGCAAAGGGGCTAAGGCACAAAAAATGCAAATGTTGGAGCCAAAATATCCAGAATGGAAAGAACCAAACAAATACCAATATTACATAATAAAAAAAACAAGATACCAAACACCCATCAATTTTCCAGAGCCTAGAACAGAGTATTAACATTGCACTCAACGTTCACAATAGCTCTGAACACCAGTTAAAAATTCCATAACAAAAACCAAATATTGGAGGAAATCCTTACAAAAAATAATCTCTAATTATCCCACCTTTCCCCTAATAAACCACACAAGATTGTTGAAGAAGTCGATGAGGAGTTATTTCATGTATGTAAAAGGTGGAGGGGCATGTCCTTTCATATCTTAGTCCCTTTCTTGAGATTGAGTAACGATGGTGTCATGACATATGTCATTTGATTATGAAGTGGTTTGTCTCCATAACCCATAAACTATAGGGATTAAGGTATGGCTTGATGTTGCATACCCCCATTTTTCTGGAGAGCCCCCATTTTGAGAATGGTTGCTTCATTGGCCAATGAGTTAGCTTGGTGATTATGCTCTCTTAGAACCTGATAGAATGAGACCTTTTAGACTTTGGAGATATCCTTCAAGATTCGAGTTGTAATATATGCTAATTTTCTATCAAAAGGATTTGATTTTGAGATCATCAAGTTGATGATAATACTTAAATCTTCAATAACAATCAATGTCCTAATTCTGACTTCAATTGTGAGAAGAAAACCCTAATAAAAAGCATATGCCTCAACTTGGTTGTTTGTGGCATTCCCCAGACCCCAAGAGAATGATGTTTCTAGGTATCCTTGGGATAAAGAATGATCCCCTCACTCCTGCCACCCTTGATTTAAGTGGTTAAACATGATCATTTCCTTCATTTTCTTCTTATAGGATTTGACTGGTAATAACTATCCTCACTATCAATTAACAACTAAATTACAATAAGTTTTATTACCTTAAAAATAAACTCGTTAAATATTCTTCTTACTAAACTTATTTTTTCCCCCAAAAAAATCAAACCTTCTATTTCAGAAAAAAATCGAAAGTACATTCCAAAGTAGATGAATGCACAAAGGGAAAAGAAACAACCCTGGAAAGAGGCTGCCTGGAAAAAGGCAAGCCTCCTACAAAAGTAGTAAGTTCGGTCAGCTAGTTTTGAAAAAAGTATCACAAAAGTATTTGTCACATACTATAAACTCAGTAGGAAGTCCCCAATGATTTTTTTTTCAAATTAATACAACTCCTGTAACTGTGGCGTTAAGTACATATATAACTCGTTGTATAATTCCAATCAAAACAAGAATCTCACTAACACAAAAGTTTTTTTATTATTATTAAGTTTAGCCAATAAGGACATCGTCCTTATACTCTTCAACGATGAAAAAGCCCAAATTTAAGTGTAATGCTTCCTTGGATAGCGAATCTGCTTGTTCATTAAAGTCTTGATACACATGAGTAAAATAAATCTCTTGAAACTGGCTCACTCACTCCTTCAACTGTAAAGTTGTATTGATAAGACCCATATTATTTATTTGGCCATCTTTTTGCATCCATTGAATTACCATTTTAGACTCCGCATATACCCGTAAAATGCAAACTTCTTTATTGATAGCAATATATAATAGAGATTCTTGAGCCATAAATTCCTAATGGACGCGCGCGTTGTAACTCTGTAGCCTGCTACTAGGGTTGTCGTCGCCATGGAGGAGCGAGGCTCGCCTAGGGCTTCCTCTCCTCCCCAACCTCCTCTGCCCCCTCCAAACGACGCTGCCTTCTGCTCGCTGATCAATTCCTTGCCCAAAAAGAAAAAGGCGGAAAGCTCGAAGTTCATTAAAAGAGTGAAAGAAATACCAGAGGTCTCCCTCCCACCGGACGTTCCCATACAAGTCGCCCTGTCACTAACTGAGCGCGCGCTTGTTGGGCAGTTCACCGGCCTGTGGCCGTCCCCCAAAGCCACTGAAACCTGGGTCATAAGAAATTGGAAGTCATTGATTAAGCAGAATGTCACCTCTCATTTCCTGGGTAGAGGCTATTTTCTCTTCGAATTCACCTCCAGAGACGACAAGGATTTGATTTTCAGGAATGGCCCATACTTTATGGGACCTCAAGGATTGTATCTGAATAAATGGACTCCGTATTTCGACCCAGAAGAGAACGTTCCCTCAGCAGTTCCAGTGTGAGTCAGAATGCCTAATCTCCCAATTCACTGCTGGAATTGGGACTCATTGAAACATATAGGATATGCGCTTGGTAGATTCATTGACAGGGCACAAAATAAAGATCAATATGACTGCACCCGAATATGTGTGGAGGTGGATCTTGAGGTAGGGCTTCCGGAGGCTATCAAAATCAAGGTTGGAAGTTGGTCTCATATTTAGAAACTAGATTATGAACAACTTCTGTTCAAGTGCGAGGGGTGTCATGAATACGGGCATTTTGCCAGGAATTGCCCAAAAATCAGTGAAGAAGATAAGGGAAAAGAGGAAGGATGGAAGCAGGTTAAGAGATCTAAAGCTAACCCAAAGATCTCAAATACGACAGGGCACAAGCAGAGTAAAGGAAATCAAACTAAAGATACCAATGCGTCTCAAAAAAACCTCCAGTCAAAAGAGTAAGAAAACATGTTCGAAACCCTTGGCCTAGCTTCCCAAGAACTCCCTGAAGGAGATCCACCCCAGAAGGAGCAGATGGAGATTGCAAAAAATCAAGATAAGGAGGATGTTGAGAACGCAGTGATAAAGGAAGCAAGGCATACGGAAAGAGAATCAGAAATATCCAAAGACAAGGGCACGACCAACGATGTGGGAAGCCAATGTTAAGCCCTAATATTGGCTCATTACCCCTTAATTGGGGCATATTATATTAGTAATGTTATTTTATTTATGTCGGCTTTAGGCCATTAGTTGTAATTATACCTCCTAGTGTCCTATATATACCAAGGAGACATTTTCATTTTGAATCATCTTGTACTTGAACATTTAAGTGGAGTAAAAGGAGGCTGCCCCCTCGAAGAGGCTTATTATCTGAAATTATCTCTTTTTCAAGGCGTTGAGTACTTTTTCTGAGGTTTTTCTATGCTATATTGATGTTTGGTTCTTAACATATGGTATCAGAGCTCAAAGTCTTGGGGTTTCGCTGCTACATCTGAGACACCTTGGCATTTTTGCTATAAATTTGTTTCTACAATGTTTCAAAAGGAACGGTTTGGAGGATATTTAGTAGATGGATCAAGGTGCGTTGGGTTCAAAATTCATCTCTTGATGCCTTATACTTTCGGAGATACAACTTGTACATGGAATCATCCTGAACTGAGTCATTGCGGCATTTTCGCTATAAAAAAAAATTGTAATGTTTCAGACCCTGAACTCTGGAGGATATTTACAGAAATTAGTAAGGTATCTGTGGTAAAAAGTTCAGCTTCTGGGTCATCTTAAATTTTTAGATACACCCTGTGTAAGATAGGGTGTCTGACTAGTCCTATTGACTAGTCTTAAGAAGGTGTTCCAGGTAAAACAATCATAACTTCTTTTCAAAGTATCCAAATTGAGTGGGACTAGTTTCATTGGATTGTGGACAGTCTGTAGTATTTCTTGTGCGAGTTTCAGAATTTTATATCAATTATTTTGTGCGGGGCACGCTATACAAGTGAGATCTACTGGAAAGGAAAAAAAATCGGCAAGTTGTGGGGAAGTTACCGTAAATTCCACTTGGCACATCCAATTTTGATCAGACATGTGGCATTGCAGAGAAGAAATATCAGAGAACTACATAAAAGAAAGTTTCATACCCAGAAGGTCCTAAACTTGGGATATACAACAGAATAAATATTGTCTAGTAGAACCGCCTCAAAATCAAGATTCAAAAGTGATACTTGGCCAACATGCCACCAAAAAAGGGAACTTCTACACCAAATAAGCCTCCAGAAAATCTTAATTAGACTCTTGATGAAGGTGAAGAAATGCATAGGGACATAAATGAACTACAAAAGAATATGGATTCAATGGAAGCTAAGTTGGATACTAAGATGGATTCAATGGAAGCTAAGTTGGATACTAAGATGGATGGTTTAAAAGGGGAAATCATGGAAGTATTGAAAAATTTCATAACAGAGAAGACACCTAAAAGTGAAAATGCATCCCATGAAATTCATGATGAGGACACAAGGAAGGTGAATCAAGAATGGAGAAACTCCAACTTTGGTTTGAAGACCAACCACGTTCC
>ML803224.1:169851-185391 GCA_009831015.1 Picea engelmannii | reverse complement strand
GTTGAGAATTTGAAGTTGTATGAGCCTCCGTTGATTGATGATCAAGGAGAGCATGTTCAGATTCCTTCCATAGATGATTTTTCTCCAGAGTATCTAACAGAACTGCAGGAAGACACCATCCTTGACAGGAGAATGCGAACTTCAAAGTGAGGAAATGTGGAGTATTTGCGAGTTGGTCTTAAAGGGACGAATCCAAGCAAGCCCAAGTGGATTGAGGTTGGAAGGGTGAGGGAACTATACCCTCATCTTCACATAGACTGAGATAGTCTTTTGGAGGTCCAAAATCTTCCCAATGGGGAGGTGTGATCAGGGGATCAAATTTTCCTCAATTTTCAAAGTGCTCGGAATGCGACGAAAACAGTGCCATTGTGTCTGTCTCGTCTTCTTGATTCCGGCAATATATTTATTTTGTGAAATGGATGTCATATGGAGAAGATATCGCGATCTGTTCGCCAATCCAAACAGGCAAAAATTTTGATGTTGACTGTACCTGTCCGTACAGTCCGTACAGTCTGACATGGCAGGACCATACGACCTTACCAAGGTGACGTGGCAAGCAATGGTTGGTTGATGTTGACGAATCAGGATCTGACACGTGTCTGTTTATGAGTGAATAGTATGAGGACACGTGGCCCAATCTGGAGGCGCCACATGTCACTCATTATTTGGTCATTGGTTTCATATATAAAATGAATTGGGAGTCCGTGGGGTTCGACCCCCGGACCTCCCCCACAGCTAGCGCCTTCGTACGACCGCCCGACCATTGGGCCACGGGTTATTTCTTGTTTTATATACATGTTCTAATATATTTGAATTCACTTTATGTAACCTATGGCGGGGGTCGGGCCGGGGCTTAGCCCCGGCCCATGGTCCTTTGTACCACATACGACCATGCCACACATATATATGGTTTGAACACCCGACCGTTAGCGCGGGAATAGTACTATGAACCACGGTTATATGCCATTACATGTGACCAACCGGGAGCGCGGGGGTTACACGGTTCAATAACAGATTAACCACCTTTTATCAACGCGCGAGGTCATATGCTCTCATACGCCCAGGTGCCGAGGCGGTTAAGGGCTGGCGTGCCCTTAACCGTCCTATGGTTTGCACCGTTGGCGCGGTTGCGCCCGGTGCCGGGTTTATACGCTTTAAAATGCGTGTGAGTCAAGTTTATTCAAGAAGGGTGCGAATTGTAGAACCAGAGACAGCAATCTTGAAGAGGGAGACTTCCAGGAGGCCTAACTTCTTCATTTTTCGACCGATTGAGGTGCCGAAAGAGCCCAGACAGGGGTTTTGGGACGCTGGTAAGCCATTGGAGCAGTCGGTTTGTCAGTTTGAGCATTGTAAGACATGTTTTTGAGCACTTTTTGAGAAATTAATAATAAGGATCCATTGGAAGCTGGACCAGGAGATGTAGCCCATAAGAGGGGTGAACTCCTTTATCAATTGTTGTGCTTATGTGTTTATGTTCATTGATTATGCTACTGTCTATGTGTAATTTTCATAAGTAATCCTTTAATTTATGTGTTACAAACTGATCCTTTTGCTTTAAACACATAACATTCACTTGCAATAAGTTTTCAAGTTTTTCAAGTCTTCTTCATTTTTAGATCAGTCCAAGGATAGTCAAAGGAATATCATATCATGGTATTCTTGATGCAATATTGTTGAACAGTTCATCAGTGTTCTGGTAGAGCAGCAACATCCGCAGTAGAAGCATATTGCATTTGTAGCATATTGTTCACAGTGATTACACGACATCTTGTAGAGAAGATAGGGGGATACATACCCACAGGGGGATTTTTTCTTTTTCGCATGATTAGTTAGAGAAGGTACAGTTTCAGGAGGAGGCCTATCGACATGAGGAGTTAACCTTTGGTCAAAGAGAGAGTAATCATAGGCATGAAGACAAGGGAAGCATCCTCAAGGAGAGTACAGTAATACGGAGCATCCCTAAGGAGAGATACCCTTTGCCATTGATGTCAAAGGGGGAGAGATAGAAACATTGATTAGGAGTATGAGCATGAGTGTTGTCACGACTAAGTGTTGCCATCAATGTTGATGTTTCCATCAATGCCAAAGGGGGAGATTGTTAGAGAGTTGGTTTATATTGATGAACAGTTGGTCTGGATAGTGGTTTTCATTGATGTCAACCCTTGGAGAATGATATTGTAGATTTATGTCAACCCTTGGAGATTGATTTCAACCCTCGAGTATGTCTGGTAGCACATTCTGGTAGCTCCAAAGGTATGGGTAAGGAACCCAAATTTGGTTGAGGAATAATGTAATGAAGATCAATGAATTTGTAGGTGAGGTTATTCTTGATGGATAATACATGTCGTTTCGTTTTCGGTGATATGTGGTATGTCACGTAGTTCCTCACGATTGAGGAGATATGGCTTAGTAAATTTGGAGAAACCTCATGAGTTATCTAGAAGCCCCTAGAAGGTCAAAGAATTCAAATTATTCTAGAAGCTCCTAGAAGAAGTTTACTAGTCAAAGTTGTTGTAACTAGGAGTTAATTTTAAGTTGCTACAAAAAGAAAATAATTAAAAATAAATTAATTGCAACTAGAAGTGGTGAGTTTACTATTTGTGGATAAAGTGGTTGTAAGTGGACAAAGTAGTTAGAAGTGGGTTAGCCCTAAAAGAAGGAAGTTGGGTAAAACAATTAGAAGATAACCCCTAGAGGAATCTACTTGGAGAGTATAAATAATAGAGCAAGGGTCTCTTATTAAAATGAATTATTGAGCACATTGAATATCTATTATTTTGTGAAAGGTTTATTGCAGGTACTCATTGATACATATGAAGTTATGCAAGTTTGAGGTAGCAAAGGAGGGTTGACGGTGAAAGTTTCAGAGTTAAAAAAATTGAGAAAAACCCTAGCTTCTAAGGTGTATGCGTGTTGCATTGGAGGAAGGTGTGTACGTATGCGGGATGAAGTGGAGGAAAGTGTGTGTATACGCGAGATGAAAGAGGACAATTCACATACATCTGAAAAGGTCATGAAAACTTGAGAAGATGTTGGTGCTAGGTCCTTGGAGTCTGAAAGCAATTTCCCAGGTCAATATTCTATAGGTTCATGTCAGCTACATAAGTTCTGGTATGGTTACATGTTTGGTTTGATGCTTAGATTTGCTTATGATATGGTGAATGATTGAGGCATTCTTGATATGGTTGGTATTGTACTTGGATATGGTATATGTTGGTTGGTTGGTTGAGTGAGTAGTAATCTTATGTAAGGTATAGTATTGATATGGTTCTTATAGTTCACACCTTTGAGCTACCTGTACTTGGTTGAGGGATATCTATGTTGTATGATGATGTATGCATGAGGGACATGCATAGGTTGTTGGTAATGCTTCACTGATGACATGGTACATATCTGTATATGGTTGATGATATGGTTTATATACAGGTTGGTCAGTGACGGGTTACAGGTTGATGTGACAGGGGCAGCAAAGGTTTGAAGGGCCGAAAGTTTCGGAGTTCTAGAAAACTAGAAACCCTAGTTTTTTGAGGTTGTACACAGGATAAAAGAGGATAGGTCGCATACATACACAGGCTACAAGAAGACAACTCATGTACGTATGTGTGTTGCAACATATACAGGTCTCAAACCTTTAGGAAATATTTGAATATTGCTGGTACAGTTGGACAGACTGTTTTTTGTCTACAAGTTGGGTCTTGTACTTGAGGGTTGGGATCCTCACATCTCAATTGGTGTTGAGATATGCAATTTGGGTCTTGTATTTGAGATTTGGTATTCTCTTGGAGTTGGTGCTCTTTTCAGTTGGTGTTGATAAACCATGGAGATTTTAGTCTTCGTGTAACAACATAATACAAAAACTTATAGATATATCTATTATTCTTTGTGTTCATTATGGTGATGGTTTATAGTTCTCTACTATTGATGAATGTTGTTGATATATTTATGTAGCTAATAATGATTGAATAATAATGTTTGAAGTGGTTGCTAACTAAAGGAAGAAAGAATTGAAAAATATCCACACACTGATTCACCCCCCCTCCCCCTCTTTGTGTGGTCGGTGTGTCCAACACTTCTTTTGCTCTTTTGGTTCAAGCACACTATGTTCAATCTACCCTTTTCATAGTCCACAATTGATAACATCCTAGTCTGAGATGTCTCTTGGTCAAAGATTTTAGGAAGAATTGTTTTGTTTGATCTTTACACCCATCTTCCCGGTAGCCATGAATTGATGAACATGATCAATCTATTTTGATTGATATGTATTCAAAGATTATTTTACATTTTGACTTTCTGCACTCTAAGTATTTGTTGATGATGACACTTCTACCATTGCATCAGGTTCTATGATCATTGTTGTTGTTTCTTCTTGTGATTATTGATCTTCATCTTCATCAAGTACCTTTGTCTTCTGCCTTTTTGTAGACCTTTCTTCCTTTGTTTCTGAGTTGTTTGAAGTTGATCATGTAGTTTTTATTTTGTATGTCTCATAAAACTGCTAAGGGGTCTTTGTTACTAGATACTTTGGAGGTTTCTCTGCCACTTTAAACTGGACTTGCAATATACTCTGCACATATTTCCAACTATTCTAGTTTTCCAGAAGCTCCAATTGTACTTTTTGTTGATGTTGATAAGGAACTTATCCATGTGCAATCATTTTTTAGGAAATTACAGCATAATGGTCATACATCCATTTTTCTCCCTGCTAGAAACCCATGTTAAGGTGGAGTTTTTCTGCTACATGCAAAGTTGTTCTAGCATTGAAAATAAAATGCCCAACTTCTTTTTTTTTTTAATTTGAAACCAACTTTGTACTTTCTTGATTCAAAATGGATAGTATCAAAGTCTAATCTTTGTTTAATGTATTCCAATGCAAATATTCTAGGGTCAAGAAAGTAGGCACCAGGAAACGTTGTACTTCACAGCCATATATCTTAATCTTTGAATGATATTAAAAAATGTACCAGTCCCCTACTCTTTTGTCGGGACTCAACTATAATAGTTTCTTGCATTCTAGAAAAACTCTAGGAAGAATCTCATCATGTATAATCTAATGATCTTTTGATATGAATTGGTTAACATATTCTGTGATCCAGACTGTTTTTAGAATGAAATGAAAGTAGAGATATTACAATGAAATATGCATAAAAATTGCCAGAAACAGAGAAATACAACAATATATGATTTCTATTAATGAAAGAAATGTATGGAGACTGTAAAAATATAGAGTGCAAGACTCGCTAGAATGGTGAAAACTTTATCGTTGAGAAGAGATGTGACGACTACGCTCATTCACAAGAAGATGATTACAATGAGGCTATGAAGGACTCTTTATTATAAACATGAATTCCAAAATCTTAGACATTCAAAAACCTAACCCTAGGAGATGAAGTGCCAAAAGTCATGTTGGCCTCGTTGGGGTAAGTTAGTACATTAACTTCCCAGGGCTGTAATTTTTGCATACGATCTTCGTTTTAGGTGTGTGATACCCCATTGGAAAGGCCTTTTCGAGAAATACACATTATGTCATCAAACTCTAAGCCCATCAATAGTTTGATTGTGGCAAACCAAGAAAACATTGTTTAGATCCCCAAAATGGTCCTGGAAGTACAAAAAGATGTACTGACATGTAAACTTCCAAAATAAGCCAGTTGGAATAGGTGGGTGGTCACAAATATTCACTTGGATGTTGTGTAGGGCTTCAGGACAGCCCCGTAAGTGCAGAACCCAAAATTACAAAGATTTCCCCATTATAGAGAAACATGTTGAACTAAAAAATTTCAAGATGAGCCAGCTAGAATTTGGAACAGGTGGGCGGCCACCAATATCCTCTTGGATCAATCCTCCCCCTAGGAAGCAATGGTCTCCATTACATTGAGCACCCAGGGAAGAGGGGAAAGCATTTTTTGAATCTGAATCTTGGTGAGTTGCATGCCTTGTTGGAGAAATTGCATTACTTGGTTTGTGGAAGGTTGTCACGAACCTGTTGTTGGAGAGGTTGAATCTGTTCCACCAACTTGTTGTCTTTGGGCTTGGCGGGACATTGTGTAGGCACCATTGTAGGTGAAGGAACAATATTTTCTTTCTCTTATGCAATCTGCTTCTGTTGGATAGAAGGGATTGAGGCTGCAGTGGTTGTAGTGGCCTTATGTGCATCCTTTGAACACACTGTGAAGAGGATGAATTTTGCAGTATGAGATATTACCTTGCAGCACTGTTTTGGTGAAACAGTAGTCGGAACTACCTTTGGTATCCTATAGAGTTGACCCCCCAAAGTAATAATGACACTACGGGGTCAAGACTCATAAGAAACATGATGTTTCCACATATATGGTTGGCCCAAAACAACATCACGAACATCAAGAGGGGAAACATCACACACTACCTCATCCTTGAAGGGTTAGATGCTATAGGACAGGAGACACTGTTGGATGACACAAAGATCTCATCCCTGGTGAAGCCACCCAACATTGTATGGTTGCGGGTGTGTTGTTGTCGACAACCCCAACTGTTTGACGAACTCAACTGAGATGATATTATTCTGGGTGTCGCTATCAACAATGAAATGCAACGGGGTCCCCTTCACCCACATCTGTGAATGGAAGAGGTGCTCCCCCTCTTTGGGATCTACTAGTTCTTCTAGTTGAATTGTTGTGATCGCGACAGTAGTAGTAGGGTATGCGTCGATGATTTGTCAGATTTCAATATTTTCTAGATCAGATTCTGAATCAAGGTTCGACTCCTTGTCTTTGACCTCGACCACCAATGATTGTTTCAAGCTACATTCATCGATGTTGTGCCAAGGGATTTTTCGGAAGTCGCACCACTTCCCAGTGTCATTCTTCGTCTTTCCTTTACCCTTCTTTTCCTGTGTCTTGGACTGGTTGTCGGGAGGTTGTTGATTAGGTTTGTCTTTACCATGCTTTAGTTTTTGCGAATTTGCAGACCCGAACTCTCATTCATTCTAGTGCCAAAATTTCTACTCGGTTTTGACAACATATTGATAGGCAACTCCCAATGATGACATGTTTAGGAAATTCACTTTTGTTTGGATGTACCTATGCAGAGCCCCATGGTATTTCAAAACCAGATGCCACTCGGAGTCTTTGATACCCATCTTGGTGCGCAATGTATGGAAATTATTTGTGAACTCCGGCACTGTTTGGCTCTTCTCTTGCCACAATGTGGTCCATCTCATGTATCGGTCTTCATATTTATAAACAGGGTAGTATTGTTCCTTGATCGCATCCAAAAAATAATCCCAAGTGGGCTCAACCCCCTATATTCCAGATTCCTCTAAGGAAATTTGCTCCCAGTAAGTTTCCCACCAATGTTTGACATGGGGGAGAGCCTTGAGGAGTGCGAAGGTGATCTTTTCCCTATCGGAAAAATTGTGAGCAGAGAAAAAACCTTCTAGCAAATTCAACCATTTTTCTAAATAATTCGCATCTATCTTACCTTAAAATGCGAGAATATCAAAATCAACTTGTACCTTGAAGGGAGAGATTCCTCCAAAGTGGTCAATTGATGAAGATGTGTATGTTGCTATCGACAGGTGTTGAAGGATGTGGGAAAAATTATCCATCATTTCATCCCTCTATCATGCGAGAGCTTTCTCAAGCAACAGGTTACTAGAATCTTCTGCTTCATCGTTTTTCTTTTATGCCACCATAGAGGGTTTCTTGGGCATGCAAGAGTGATTGTCCTCAAGAGAGACAAGCTTGAGACCCAACTTGCTATACTCGAACATTGTCGAGGACATGCACTGAAAAAACAATCAAGAGCAACCTTCTCTAATACCATTGATCCAGATTATTTTCAGAACGAAATGAAAGCAAAGATATTACAATGAAATACGCATAAAAAATTCCAGAAACAGAGAAATACAACAATACATGATTTCTATTAATGAAAGAAATGTACAGAGACTATAAAAATACAGAGTGCAAGATTCACTATAATGGTGGTAGCTTTATCTCTGAGAAGAGATGTGACAGCTACGCTCATTCGCAAGAACATGATTACAATGAGGTTATGGAGGCCTTTTTATAATAAACATGAATGCCAAAACCCTAGACATCCAAAAACCTAACCCTAGGAGATGAAGAGCCAAAATTCATGTGGGCTCCGTTGGGGTAAGTTAGTACATTAACTTCCCAGGGTCATAACTTATGCATACGATCTTTGTTTTAGGCATGTGATAGCCCATTTGAAAGGTATTTTTGATAACTATGCATTATGCCATCAAAATTTGGCTTTGTCTATATATTGACTATGTCAAGCCAAGAAAACATTGTTTAGAGCCCCAAAACGGCCCTGAAAGTACAGAAAGATGTACTGACATGACAACTTCCAAAATAAGTCAGTTGGAATAGGTGGGCGACCACCAATATCCACCTTGATGTCGTGTAGGTCTTCAGGACGGCCCTGTAAGTGCAAAACCCACAATCACAAAGAATTGTCCCCATTACAGAGAAACGTGTTGAACTGGAAACTGCCAAGATGAGCTAGCTGGAATTTGGAACAGGTGGGTGGCCACCAATATCCACCTAGATCATTATAAGGATCCCTCATTATGAATCTTTTTCCTCACCAGATAAGTCCAGTGAATGACCAAGACTGGGCTACCAGTTTCATCTTCAATTTTCAATCCATGATGTGAAAAGTGAATAGCTTAGGAAAACAAAAAGAGATGCACAAGGTAGGATTGATATCTGAAACTTCCGAGAGTTTCGAACTCTGGCAGTTGATGATGAATCTTATCAGCTAGAAATTGGGCATAATTGAATCTAGTTAAGGATTTCATTGTAAATGGACAAATTTACATCATACACCCTAAAACAAATTCATCAACCACAAGGTCATTATCTTTCCCTAAAATTGCAGATATCATTGCAATAATATGCCTTGATATTTCAGGAAATAAGTCGGTTTCAAGAGTAAAATAATCTGCAGGGACATTAAGGTTCTTGCATAAATAAGACTGTAAAAGGGCAACTCTATCCTGGGGATTTAACTCTCTGAAACATTTGGCTAGTATAGTTTCATTTAGCGTTTCACTTTTTATGGTTTAATGGCCATCTTAACATTCCATAGATTGATTCGAGAGTTATCTTGATAAGTATAGACCCGCCTTTATAAATAATTGTTCTCTTAGAAGAAATGTAGTTCAAAGCATGCCAGACCACAAACTTGGGAAAATCATACACTTGGGGCACCATAAATTTCGCCAACATGAACTCCTAGGCGCGATAATGGTCAACTAAATCCCTAAAATCTTGGAGTGCTAGCTGGTGAATTTCAAACAAGTCAAATGATAGAATTGGGTCAAAAATATCTTTTTCTCTATTGATTAAATCTTCTTCCTCAACAATTAGCGATTTTTTAGCTTTTGTTGACTTAGGTGACTCCATTTTAAACAAGGAAAAGTTCGAAGAGTAAAAGATTTTGAATTACTCGTGAGAAAATTTGATTCATAGTACACTCGAGATGGAATGGCGAATGGCACTGGTAAGTTGGACTATGTTACTAGTGTTTAAAATCTCCATGAACTCAACATTGACCAACTAACTTTCACTTTTACCTCTTTAAAACGAAACTTGAACATGTGGCGACTTAGGATTGGTGAAGAAGATAATTAAATTTAAATAAAAAAATGACATTTCACCTTTTCGCGCTTGCTATCATCACTTGAACATGCGCCACTCCAACATTGATTGTGGGGGGGGGGGGNACCATGGAGGGGGGGGCACAATTTACCAGCACGCGACACGTCACTAGAGTTTCAACCATGCTTAAGTTTCACGACCCCCCTTCCTTTTGTTAACCATCGAGCATGCGAAGGGGGCGGGGCACGAAAGAATGTGGACCGTCGATTAAAAGTGTCGACCACACAATCAATCCTGGAATGGAAGGTGCACTTTTTATTTAAATAATCGTATAATATAAAGTTTATATTATAAAAAGAAAACTTTACAGAAACTAAACTATGATAAATTACTAAAATATTAAAATTAAACTAACTTTAAATATTTTATTAAGTATTATTTCAAAAAGCTTTTCGAAATAAATAAATCCAAAGACTAAAATAAAACCTAATATCCTATTTAACTTATGAGGGAAAAAATCTAAGTTTTATTTCTAAATATTGTAAAAATTTAAACTATGTTACAACATGAGAGAAAACCCAATTGGGTGGCCTTTATGGATGCCTTTGAGTAGGAGTTCTACCATGTTGGAAGTTATAATGACTAGTATATGAGATGGAAGACTCTATATCAGGAGAGAGACGAGAAGTTGCTAGAGTATACCAACATCTTCCATACCCTGCACTCAAAGCTGGGTATTCAAGATTCTGAGAGACACCTTGTTTTGAAGTACCATAGTGGCCTACATAGGTACATCCAAACAAAGATGGATTTCTTGGACATCTCTTCATTCAGAGCTGCTTAATGATATGTTGTCAAAATTGAGAAGAAATTTAAGCAATGAAATAAGTGAGAGTTCGAGTCTATGAATCCACAACAACAAAAGCATGGCAAAGATGGTCATAAATCACATAACAAGGGACATAGCAAGGAAGGCCAACCTCAAGACAATCATTCCAAGCCACAGGAAAATAAGGGTAACATGAAGACAAATAAGGACACTAGAAAGTGGCGTGAGTTCCACAAAAACCCTTGGCACAACACTGATGAATACTTCTCGAAACAATCATTGTTGTTCGAGCTTAAAGAAAAGGAGTTGGACCCTAATTCAAACTCTGATTCAAAATAGGTAAATTGGATCATCAATGCAGAACCCAGTGCTACCATCATAAAAGCAAAGATCCAACTAGACGGGTCGAAGGAGCTTGAGGAAGGGGGGAACCTCTTCCATTCACAAATGTGGGTGAAGGGGACCCCACTAATTTCATTGTTGACAGTGGGAGCCGAAAGAACTTGATATTCACCGAGGTAATCAAGAGATTGAAGTTGTCGACGATGGCATGCCCCTAACCATACACCATCGGTTGGTTGAGCCAGGGACGAGACCTTCACGTTATTCAATAATGTCACTTGTCCTATAACATCAAGCCCTTCAAATATGAGGTATTGTGTGATGTTTCCCCACTTGAATTATGTGATATTATTTTAGCACAACCATATATGTGGAAACATCACGTTGTTTATGAGTCTCGTCCCCGTAGTGTCATTGTTACTCTGGGGGGTCAGCTCTATAGGATTCTAGAGGTAGTTACGACTACTTCCATTTCATTGATCTCAAAAAAACAACGTCACAAAGTAATATCTTAGACCACAAGGTTTTCCCTCTTCATGATCTGGTCAAAAGGTGAACAGAAGGTCACTACGACCAATGCAACATTGGCCCAAGACCTTTCTATACAACAAAATCAGGTCGACAAGATTGTAGAGGAGTACAAAGATATTTTTTCACCTAAGGAGGTCCCTCTGCATTGCCAATTCAAACATTCCATTCACTTGGTGCTATGTGCTCCCTTACCCAATGGTCCAATCTATAGATGCTCCCTTCCAAAGAATGAGTCTTCCATATGTTTAGCATAGCTATAATAGATCCCTTCATAGATTTATTGGCCATGACCCATTCCAGGTGTGCCTGAGGTTCTAGCCATTAGCCCCCGTTGATATAGCTCTTCTTGTTGCATCTTCACCAACAAAGTCCTCCCACACTATAACCCAGGTAGATCATGCAACCATATTTGTTGAACGGATTCAACACCTCCAACAACAAGTTCATGACATCCTTCAATAGGATAATTCCAAGTACAAGCATGAAAACTACTTCAACAAGGAAAGCGACTCACCAAGGTTCAGATTCAACAAAATTTTCTCCATCTCTCGAGAGAACTTGACGCAATGGGGACCATTGCTTCCTAAGGGGGAGGATTGATCCAAGTGGATCTTCATGGCCATCCACCTTTTCCACTGAATCAACGTTTTTGAGCCCGTGGTTTTGATAAACCATGAAATTCACCCTTTTTATGGGGAATGCAATGTAATTCCATCTCCATTTGTTAATTACAACCATCATGTAATGATTGTTGAGTGGTCATATGTACGTTCCTATAGCGTTATTGCATTGGATCCCATCAGAATTTTGTAGTTAAGCGTGTTTGGTCTAGAGTAGTGGTGGGATGGGTGATCTTCCGGGAAGTCCTAGTGTTTTACATGCCTATGGCATTTTGTAAACTTAGACCAATTTATCCCACATGCATCATGGGAATTATTCTCCTCTCACTCTCTCAAATATAATCGAGGTGAAGAAGGTCCTTTGAGCATGCGATGGAGTGTGATGTAATTCTTATTGCAAATGAGCATAACCTACATCTCTTTCTCTTTATAGATAAACTACCACCATTCTAACCAATTTGTGTTCTACAATATTTTTTAATTCATTAATAGAAGTTGGGTTTCACTGTATTTTTGTGTTCTTTGCTATATTTTTGTTTGTATCTCATTTTGTTATCAATATAATCCAGATCAATATGTTGACACTCATCTCAAGATAAATTAGGGTTAAAATATTGGTTTTGAAGATATACCAAGACATCTCCATACCAAGGATCAGAAGAGTCAATGAGGAGTAAAGACTCATCGGGAAATGAATCATTAACCATAGTTTCTGCACCAGCTCTAGGAAGCTCATAAATTAATTCCATGAAATCTAAAGACTTTTTAGATGTTGAAGTGATTAGTTCCAAATCAAACTCTTGCAAGATAACAATCCATTTGGAATACTTACCCATAATGATCCTATAGGTCAAAATATGTTGCATTGGGTTGGATTTTGCAATGATAATAATCTTATGAAAAAGAATATAATTCCTAAGGCATTTGACATCATGAATTTTTTCCAAGGCCGAATTCTATACATGCAAATAATGTGATGTAGGGCCAACACGATCCTTACTAAGGTAGTAAACCATGTGCTCCTTCTACTAGTTGTCCTCTTGGACAAGCACCATACCAATGGTGGGCTCATATGTTGTTAGCTAAAGTAAAAAGTCTTGACTATAGTCTCGAGGACTCAGTAGTGGAGCTAACATCAAGGATTTCTTCAAATATTTGATTAAACGCCAAGCTTGGTCATCCCACACAAAACTTTAGACCCTTATTCAGAAGGCACATGAATCCTTTTGTTTTCTTGGCTAATTTTATATGAATATTCACAAATTGTTTGCCTTCCCTAGAAAACTTTAAAGTTGATTGATATTACACGGGGAGGAACTTGAACTTCAAACATATCAACCATGATCCCAAACTTGGACATAATGAAACCCAATAATCACCTGGAAATCACACAAAATATGCACTTATGTGGATCCAAATGAATGTTATAATGTCAACATCAAGTGAGTACAACACAAAGATGACAGTGATGATTATCACAAAGCTTTGATCAAACAACCAAATCATCCAAGTAAGATTCAACAATATGTTTGATGTCATGAAACACATATGGCATGGCCCACTAGAATGTTGCCCCGACGTTTTTAAGACCAAACAACATTTCCCTATAGGTGAAAATACCCCGAAGACAAATAAACGTGGTATTTTGTTTGTTTTCCGGTTCGACTTGTATCTAATTATAGCCAGAGAATCCATCAATGAAAGAAAATATTTCACTCCTAGCACATTCATTGATAATTTGATCAATGAACGAGGTAGGATACATTCCTAGCCATGCCTGACTTCACAGAAACCTTTTGGTAGAGTGTGATGCCTCAGGGCATGGCATTGGTGTAGTTTTGATGCAAAAATTAAGGCCCCTTACCTTTGAAAACCATAAAATTAAAGGAAAGAGCTTACTCAAATGCATTTGTGAAAACAAAATGTTGGTTGTATTGCATGCAATTAGAAAATGGCACCCCTACATAATAAAAAGACACTTCAAGGTAAAAATAGATCATAATGGTTTCAAGTACTTATTAGAACAACAATTCCTTTCAAAAGAACAACAAAAATGGGTTCCAAAGATGCTAGGGTATGATTTTGAAATTATCTACAAAAAAAAGAAAACAAAATGTGGTGGAAAATGCACTTTCAAGGAAAGAAGAAGACATAGGGGCTTAATTTTTGCTATCTCCATTTTACAATCTGATTGGGTGGAAGAAGCAAGGATAGAATGGAAGCAATATTATAATATGAGTAAGATCATTTGATAACTATGAGAGGACCCAAGTGCATTAGATAAATTTGTGTGGAAGAATGATTCATTGTGGTATCAAGATAGCGTATATTTATGTAAGAATTCCCAACTCAAATAGAAGGTCCTTTTGGAATTACAAACTTCTCCTATAGGAGGACATTTAGGGTTCCTAAAAACTTACCATGGGATCAAGAAGGATTTTTTCTAGGAATGTCTTAAAACTGATGTTCAAATTTTTTTGGTTGAATGTTTGATTTGCCTATATAATAAGGGAGAGATAATTAATACCCCGATGTTCGACAACACATGTATTCCAACAGAGGACAAACACCTTCGGTAACCACTCACACAACCAGATCAAAGATCAACACACCCATGTTGTGACGTGGTAAAACCCCTACGGGGAAACATCCACAGCCCCAACCAACACGACCACTTGGAGCAGTTTATTAATGCAAAAGAAAAAGATTACAAAGAGATTTTACAAGAGATTTTTTCACAATCGATCATCGACAAATGACCCTCCATGCTCTTTAAAATAGATATCATGGACCAATCGAGTGTTAAGCCACGGATCAATGGTCTTTAAGATCGAGGAGAATATGAACCGTTAGATCACTCTATGTCAGGAACATATCGTGACCGTCGCATTTCCTAACTACAAATGCATACTAATGCATACTAAAGAAACGCACTAAGAAACACACTTTTACCTAACGACACATTAGACTAAGTAGATCTTAACTAACTCCTAAGTGTCTAAATATCCTAACATTCCCCCTTAAGAACAACTTGGGATAGGATTGAAGGATTTACAATAGTGACACAATAGGAGAAGGAAGGAGGCATTAGAGCCTAGCCCCCCTTAATGACAACTTCATGAACTCCTAACATAGATCGAAGTTTGGAAAACTTTGCTTATGTAAGAGACTTTGTGAAAATGTCTGCAACTTGATCTTTTGTAGAGAAAAAGAGCACTTCAATAACTTGATCATGAATGAGCTTTCTGATGAATTGCATGTGCATCTTGATGTGTTTGTTGTGTTGATGTTGAACTGGGTCTTTGGCGATCTTGATGGCACTCTGATTGTCGCACCAAAGGCTGGTCGAATGTTGTTGCAGGAATCCAAACTCTAAAAGGATCTGTCGAAGCCACAAGGCTTCCTGACTTGCATTTACCATTGTTCGGTACTCTACTTATGATGAAGAAAGTGCAATAGCTTGTTGTTTCTTACAGGCCCAAGTGACGGGTCTCGAACCAAGGCTGAAAACATAACCTGCAGTAGAATTTCGATCATCAGGGTCGTCGACCCAATCTAAATCAGTGAAACCAACCAATAAAGGAGTCCCCCCTGAACTGTAATGTATCCCGAA
>ML803224.1:115007-127444 GCA_009831015.1 Picea engelmannii | reverse complement strand
GGTCACGCCTTTTGTTTTGAACAATGCTCTAGCAACATTCATGAGGATGATGGATGATATATTGTAACCGTTCACAAACTCTTTTGTGGTTGTATATTTGAATGATATCCTCATATTCAGCCGGACCTGGGCATAACATTTGTAGCATATCCAACAGGTCATGAGCACCCTGCGTCAACACAAGCTATATGCCAATCTACAGAAATGTTCATTCGACATGCAACAAATTCAATACTTGGGATACATTGTGGATGAACATAGGGTGTATGTGGACCCGTCCAAGATCCAATTCATTTGCGAATGGCCAGCCTCAAAGACTATGGCAGAGCTCCACAACTTCTTGGGCCTTGCCAAATTCTACCGTAGTTTCATGTTGGGATTCTCTCATATCGCTTAGCCCTTGAGTCGAGTGACCAAGGTTGGAGATAAAACCAATTTTTCACTGTTTGAATCACTGCAGAAAGCATTCCAGGATCTAAAACATCACCTCTGCTCTACACCAGTCCTTATGCACCAGACCTGCAACAACCATTTGAGATTGAGACAGATGTCCATGACTATTTTATTAGAGCAGTCCTCACTCAGTAGGGACATCTGGTGGCCTATCATAGTGAAAAACTATCTGATGTTGTTCGCATATATCCCACCTATGAAAAAAATATGTACTCTATCGTGCAGACATGTCAAAAGTGGAAACATTATATTCTAGGAAAGGAAACGATCATCCACACTTATAACATGCCTCTACAATTCATGCAGACATAAGGAAAGTTACAAAATCATCGCCATCAGAAATATTCCACATACATGCAACAATTCCACTTGAACATCAAGTACAAGAAGGGAAGCAACAACCATGTTGCAGATTGCCTCATTCGACCACTAATTGTGGCACTAACCACAGTTCTTAACTCCCATGGGAATGAGACCTTTGAGTGGCCACAATTATACAATAATGACTCTGACTTTGTTGCTACCTATCATACATCGAACGTAGGAAAACCGGTTTCAAACTTTCATCTCCAAGATGGAATGTGATTCCATCTATGCCACCTTTGTGTTCCTTCAAGTTAGCATGCGAAGCTGATTTGGGAAGCTCATTATAGTTGGGTGGAAGGACACTTTGGCGTGGAAAAAATACTAGCAGTATTGCAAAAGTATTTTTATTGGCTGAAGCTTCGACAAGATGTCATCAAGTATATTAGATCATGCACTTCATGTGCCATCGCCAAACCCACCATTAAGAAACACGGGTTGTACACCCATCTGCCTATTCTTGATAGGCCTTGGGAGTCCATCTCCATGGATTAAATGTTTGTTCTACCTTCAACCAAGCATGGTAATGACTGTGTCTTTGTGGTCATTGATCGATTCTCTAAGATGGAAGTTTTGACACCCTAAAATAAGAGTATCACAGCCGAGGCCACTGCTAAGTTCTTCTTCGAGCGTGTTTGAGTTCATTTCGGGATACCATAGACTATTACTTCATATCGTGATAGCAGGTTCTTAAGTACATTCTGGTCCGGTCTATGGTCATTGATGGATACCAAGCTCACCAAATAAATTGTCTTCCACCCCCAAACCGATGGATAGACGGAGGTAGTCAACAAGATGATTGTGCATATCATGAGAATGTACAACTCCAAACATCCCCACACATGGGATGAGAGTCTTCCTTATGTTCAACATAGCTAAAATCGATCCTTTTCATAGCTCTATTGGCCACAACCCTTTTCAGGTGTGATTGGGTTCCACCCATTGACCCTAATTGATGTAGCTTTGCTCATTGCATCCACATATGAAGAAGCTACCCATGCTCAAGTTGAGGCTGATAAGGAAACCATATTTGTTGAACATATTCAACACATCCTCCAACAAGTCCATCGCATCTTGTAGAAATCCAATGCCAAGTACAAGTAGTGACATGACCAACAACGGGTTCCACACAAGTTTTAGGTAGGTGATAAGGTCTGGTTACATTTGCAGAAAGAGAACCTTCCAGGACCCCATCCCAAGCTTCTCCCACTTCGATATGGGCCTTACACCATTGCCAAGGTTATAGGTGAGAATTCTTTTGAATTAAGTATTCCCCCATTCCTTGGTCTGCATCCAGTCTTTAAAGTAGAGCTCCTTCACCCATGTTTTCCACCTCTACTAGACATCTCAAAGGTAGCTAAGCACTTGGACCCTACAAAACTCAACCATGACTGCCTTGACCGGGCTATAGTTGATTGAATCATGGATACACAGATGAAAGACATCCACCAATAGAGCATACAATTTTACCAGTTTGTCAAAGCAGGGCAACTTCTTCACAAAGGCAAGTGTCTCACCAAGAGCCAAATTCAACATAAGTTTTCCCATCCGATGAGGGAACTTGGTACAATGGAGACCATTGCTTCCTAAGGGGGGAGGAATGATCTAGGTGGATATCAGTGGCCAACCACCTCTTCCACTAACTTAGTGATTCTCTATCTTCTTGGTAGTTTTTCTACAGTTTTTTAGGCCCCAAACTTCCAAGGCCATTTTGAGGCCCTGGATGGTGTTTTTTGGACATTCGGGGGGTGGGAGGGTAGGAGTTTCCAACAATATGCACTGGCCCCAGCCAAAAGTTGTAAATCCCAGATAGTTCTTTCCAACCAGCTATCATGTGCCCCAAATGGAGATCGTGTGCAAAAGTTGTGCCCCCTGGAAATTGACGTATCAACTACTCACCTCGGGGCCCGCAATACTTTTGGCGTTTCATCTTCTAGGGTTAGAGTTTTGATTTTTAGGGTTTTTTCCTCTTTGTTTTTTAGGCTTCATTATAAAAGGCCCTTTTCGACCTCTTTATTTTTTAGGCTTCATGATAAAAAGCTCTTTTCGACCTCTTTGTAATCATTTTTTTGCGAATGAGCATAGCCAACATCTCTTTCTCTTCAGAGATAAGCTACCACCATTCTATCCATATTGTTTTCTACGGTACTCTACTATTCTATTCATTAATAAAAGTTGGGTTTCATTGTATTGTTGTACTCTCTATATTTTTGTGTGTGTTCTATTTCTTTCTCAATGTAATCTGGATTAAAATAGGATGAAACAACAAGCAGATCAACATCGCAGTGAAAGAGAATTTGAATCAGAGGATTGCATATTTATGAGACTACAACCATACAAATAGATGTCCCTCAAGCAACAAAAGAAGGACAATAAATTAATACCCACATATTCTGGTTTCTATAAGGTGTTGCAGAGTATTGCAAGTATGGCTTATAAATTGGAGTTGCCTCCATCTTCACGTGTACATCTAGTCTTCCATGTTTCTTGCTTAAACAAGGTAATAGGCAACAAGATCCCAGTTAAAATATTTTAGTAGATATGAATGAAAGAAGGGAAATCATACTAGAACTAGAAACAATCCTTGAAGCAAGGATCAAACAACTGTGAAATCGAGAAAGTATTGTGTACCTCATTAACTAGAAGAACCTACCAATAGAAGAGGCAGCATGGAAAGATGAGTTCTTAATAAAGAAACATTCACAACTAATCAAGTGTTGAGAGAAACACTTGTTTGAAGGGGAGGGACATGCTAAGCCCTAGTTAAAGCCTCATGTTAAGCCTTGGATATTGAGTTATTACATTTCCATTGTTATATTGTAATTTTAATTGTACCCTTTGTCTCCTATATATACTAAAGAGACCTAGTTTTAGAAATCATCTCATCTTGTACATTTGTTATATGGTAAAAGGAGGTTTCCCCCTTGAAGAGGTTTATCATTTATTATTCTATCTAATTCTCAAGGCATGGAGTTACTTCTCTTTCTATTTTCAAACTATTTGAGTCTTTGTTGCCTAGCAAATTAACACTTTTGGAATGGAAATTTGCACTTTTTAAATTTGAAATTATTCAAAAGTCACACTTTTGTAATCAAAATTCACAGTTTCTTAGTCTATATTTTACCTTAGTAATGCAAATTTAATCAAATTATATATATATATATATATATATAATTCCAATTTCAACCCAATATATGTGTATTAAATTGTGAGATTTATACTCTTAAAATGGGATACCAAGTACTACCTGTAAATGAAGGATTGAGAAAACTTGTGTTGCGGTTGGCTCTTAGCACTTACTTAGGATGTGTTGCAAAAGTTTGGTAAATAAGAGCCCAATTGATGTATTCTCTATAAAGAAAATGAAGAATACATTCTTCATCTCTTATTATTTTGTCCTTTTAATAATAAGGTTTCAAAGGAAAATGATTCTTTTATAAGCTTAACGGAGGTATGGGATGGAAATTCAATAGAGGAAGGTTTGAAGAAATGGTGCAATAACTTTGATGTAAAAAGGTATAAGGCTCTTCCATTAATAATGGTGTGAAAAGTTTGGTTAGCACGCAATGCAAGTATATTTGAAGACAAGTATGTTCCTCCCCTACAATGTGGGATGCAAGGCATGTCTACTTGAACTACAATGTGGCATGCAAGGTATGTCTATACTTGAAGGAGGGTTCAATCAAATTTCAAGAGAAAAAACTTAAAAGGAAGATTAACAATGAATAAATCAACAAAAATGATGTTTGGCCTTATTTTCATGGGGCATGTTAAGGAAACCCTTCAGTTTGTGGTGTGGGTGGTATTATTTCTTAAATGAAGTTTATGTGAAGAAACATGTCAAAACAAAATTCAAATCTTTAGTGACTCCTTAGTGATGGTAAATTGGTTGAATGAAATATCTAATTTGGATAATTATATATCGAGGCCATATTTTTAAGAGATTTAGATTTATAAAATAAATTTAACTCTCTCAAATAAAGAAACATGGATTATCTAAAGAAGGATTACAACTAGAGCCTAGTGTCTAACATGTTCAAGAGTTGCAAGAGGGTCAATCCACTAAATTTTCCTTGTTCCTTTTATTTAAAACTATTATGTAAAAAGGGGAGGGCCAATCGGCTATAATCTTTGGCATTGCGTATAAAATGGAAATACTACACTTTTTCGGCTCTTAAAAGTTTTTGTTGGACATAAATCTATGTGATATGTATGAAAACAAGTGAAGTAATCTAGAAGAACTATGTTAGATGTCATTTGCACAATTTATATATTTTTTATTTAAATTTTAAATATTATTTTTATATAGATATATAAATTGCAAAACAACATATATTGATTTTATTAAAGTATTAACAAAATGTATATAATTATTGCTATAATTAACATTCAATTAAGATATCCATTAATGATCCAAAAGTTTGTTGGCTTACTCGGAGGGAAACTAGGTTAGTTATAAAAAAAAAAGGACATAAGAAACTAAGTCTGCAGAAGCATGATAATATCCAAAAACTAAAAAAATTGAACAGGAAAAGGCAAGGACAATAACATTCATCCAAAGTATGAACCTGGGGAAAAGCCTTGGCTAGGCTCATGTCTACCCTAGTAGTCGAAGGAGACAAATGAGATCCCAAAGGCCGCCCATTATCCCGAGCCAACTGTAGAGAGCCTCCATTGCATTTTACTAGCTAGGATACCATGGTTAACACCAATTTGTTCTGGCTCTCAAGAAACTTCAATCTTTGCCCGAATTTCCTGTAATCTTGCTTCTTAGGTATCATCCTATAAGCCACCATTGTTTTTTCATGCCAATACAGCTCCACAGTGCAGTGGAATTTAGTGTCCAAGTTCCTGGAGCAACCCAAATCTGAGATTATTCCCCCACTTGGTTATCCACAACATCATCCTCCTAATAATCCCTAATTAGCTTCACCTCCTCCTCTAATGGTTGCATGGCTTCCTTAACAGCCGATGAGACAAAGCACTGGTAATGGGCTGCCAAATTCTTTGTTGCAAGGGCTACCCTCATTGTACGACCTACAAAAATTTTGGCGTGACTTGACCGAGGAGCCATAGGTGACCAAAAACAAAGATCCAAATCCTTCTAGACTCTTTTAGAAAAAGAAACGACAATAACCCAAGACAGATCCTTACCCATGTTTCACAACCTCTCCCCACACTCAATAATAATGAAGACCAGTACAAGGCCAAAAAGGTCATTGGTAGTCATTAAGAGAAGCATGCTCATCATCTTCTCGAGCTCCTCTCGACACATATGCTTCCACCACCTCCGACGTCGTCTTCACATTGTTCTCTCTCAAGCAGGGATCAAATCTTGGAGGAGAAGGATTGGGCTGGTTTGAATGTATAGAGGATGTGACGGGGGGCATATGAGCTGAAAATAAATCCATCATGTCATCCTCATAGATCGTGCCACCACCATCTACCTCATAATCTTGGATCTCTATGCCAGTTGTCACCCGATTCGGGTGGTAATTTTATTATCTATGATAAAACTATGACTTTAAAAAAAAAAATGTGTATTAAATTTTTATGAGGTACTATTATGCAATATATGTATACTTATTTTAATTTGATTTTATATCAAATTAATACAAACACATTTATTTATATTAACTTGATATTAAAAACATTTAAACATAAATATACTAACTATTATATATGATGATGATGATGATTATGACTAATGTCCAATGAAACTAGAATTGGTCTATTGGACCTTAAGAAAGGTAAAAAATTGCTTAAATTTCCTAAGAATTGTATTTCTATGCTTGAAAAACATTAAGGGAAGCAGTACAAGATCACCATAGTTTTGATGACTTAGGAGGTTAGGAAGGTCAGTATTATGATAGATATTTTGAAGTTGTGATCTAATTTGAGTATACGCGGGGCACTCTAGGAGAAAGTTATTTTCATTTTCAACCCTCTTAGTGTCACAAAGATGACAGATTCTTTTGTCCCGCAGTGTTTTGGGAATTTTCCAATGCCCAGTTTCACTATGCAACTCATGGGAGTTGGTTCAAATTTTAGCAAAATTGATTTTCTTCTTTGCACTAGTCAAAACCAATAGATACTTTTGATCTTCTAGATTAGTTTAAAATTTTATTTCTATGCTTGAAAATCATTAAGGGAAGCATTACAATATCACCATAGTTTTGATGACTTAGGAGGTTATGAAGGTTAGTATTATGGTAGATATTTTGAAGTTGTGATCTAATTTGAGTATATGCAGGGCACTCTAGGAGAAAGTTCTTTTCATTTTCAACCCTCTTAGTGTCACAAAGATGAAAAATTCTTTCATCCCATGGTATTTTGGGAATTTTCCAACCCCTAGTTTCGCTATGCAGCTCATGGGAATTGGTTCAAATTTTATCAATGTCGTTTTTCTTCTTTGCACTAGTCAAAACCAAGATATACTTTTGATCTTCTAGATTAGGGTTGACCACCTCCTTGTAGTACCTTTATTTCCTTTTATCCTCTAATTCTTTATCGCACCAAATATTCTCCTTAAATTTAGATGTCATAATATTTTAAATATTATCGGTGCAAAATGACATCTTCATGTATCCCCCAATGATTTAGTCAAGACTTAGCATCTTTATGTCATCCCCGCTGAATTCACTAGTGGTTTTCGCTAGAGTTTGAAGTAATTTTGGGGAGCCTCTTGTCATCCATGTTGTTTATCTTGTTCTTGTATAATAATAATAACAATAATATGATTTTAAAGTCATGGCCAAGCTAGACACCAAATTGGTGTATGAGACCCCCTTGTTTGTGGGACAAGGGGCCCCCTCCGCCCAACGATTTGACTGGTGAAATCTATGGAGGTATACATACCCTACCCCCCAATGGATTTGAACTTATGACCTCTTAGGAGGAAACACATGTTCTTGACCATTAGGCTCACTCCCAATGGGCCTAATCATGACCATGCTCTCAATGGGGAAAAACTCACTTTTATAAGGAGGATATGATAGAGTGTATTGCCTTTAATTTTGAGATCACAAATGATAATTTTTTTTTGATTTGTTCTATCTTTCTTTAAAATTCTCTAAAAATATCACATCCCCAAACATTACATCCATTTATATATAACTATACAAATTATTATTTTATTTTTTGTTCAATCCTATATATATATATATATATATATATTTTATCTTTTTTCATTTCTATAATTGTTAAGTTATGTTATCATTATATTTACAATTATATATAGCATGTTAATTAATCACTACCAATAACAAAAAAAAAAATTATTTTTTTTAATATAAAAATAAATATCATAATATTTTTAACATTAAAAAGTTAATGTCCCCGAGGTGTAGGATAGTCGGTGACGGAGTGTGTTGTTAAGCCACTCCATGATGTTAAAGTCACCGGTTCGAAACCTACGGGGACAAAAAATCCAACCATGTTAAGGGTTGGTGTGACTCAGGCCGAGTGCGATCCCCGGGTGATTTTGATGGCTTAGATGCCCCTGAGTCGCGGTTTCTCAAACCACAGGTTAATCGCGTAGCCAACAGGTCTCGCACAAATTAACAAACAAAAAAAAAACATTAAAAAGTTAATAAAAAATATGCATTTCTTTCATTTAGCAAAGAAGTTATAGTCCTAATTTAAAAAATTATAATCCTATTTTAATTCAATAAAGAACAAGAAAAAAAATATGTTTAAAAAAATTAATTTAAACTAAATGTAAAACAAAAGTTAGTCGAAATTTAATGAATAAATCATCTTTTCTTTGGATGAACTTCTCAATAATTGAACTTCCATGTTTTCAAATACTTTTATACATTTAACATATGTATAATTATTAACTATATTAACATAAATAACTTTTTTTTTAACTAAATGTAAAACAAAAGTTAGTCGAAATTTAATGAATAAATTATTTTTTCTTTCAATGAACTTCTCAATAATTGAACTTTCATGTTTTCAAATACATTAACATATGTATAATTATTAACTATATTAACATAAATAACTTTTTGTTTTAACTAAATGTAAAACAAAAATTAGTCGAAATTTAATGAATAAATCATTTTTTCTTTCAATGAACTTCTCAATAATTGAACTTTCATGTTTTCAAATACATTTATTGTAGTAAATAACATATGTATAATTATTAACTATATTAATATAAATAACTTTTTTGAATTACCTCTAGAGGCACTAAGTTTTGGGAACTTGAGTTGTTATGATACCATCTATAATAATTCAACTTAGCATGATCCAACCTGAGTAGGCTAAGTGGGTTGTTACTTTGGAGATTTATTCAATCAATTCAATGAAAATAAACTACCAAACTCAAATACTTTCTAATATAATTAACTTAAATAAAGATAATCATAAAGTAATGGAAAACACTTAAAGATTAATCAACACTTATATGTATTTTAATGATCTAATGAAGTCAAGCTCATTAGTGCAAATAATGTTTAATTTCAAAAGAAAACTACTAAGGAAACATATCATAAAGACATATTTTCCTCCCAACCAATGCAACACCAAGAACCCTAGTGATGCCCTTGGTGCAAGGCCTCAACTCAACAAGGATACTTAACTAGCACACTCACCTAAGGTCCACCTCAGCCAAGAAATTAAACACAAAGATACAAGGCAACAACATAAACAATGTACAACTGACTATAGACTATTGTAAGGTGGAGAGGCCTCTATCACAAGCAACACCTCCTTGCAAGGCGCTTGTGTACAAATAACTCTACCCACGTTGGCCTTGGTACAGTAGCACCTCCAACAATGGAGGTTTCCAAAACAAGCAAGGTAAAATGGGCAATGCACCTCCTATAGGCTTCGATACACCCAAACTTTCCTCACTCAAATATAGCTTTTGAACATTGTTTAGACTATCATAATTACTCTACAATCATGTGACTAACCATGCCTTTCCCAAGAACATACAAGTTTTTTTGCATAGAAATATAGAACTCACAAATCATAGTTACCTTTCTTTTCACACTAGCCCAACAAGAATAACAATCTTTCTTTCCCAACTAGCCTCCTAGTCTAATCCAACAAATCCTACCCAATAATGACCATCCCCCATAAAAGGTAATTAGAGGCCATACATAGGTTTAGGGTGAAAGTAGGGTTAGGGTAATTTTACGCAGGTCATATGATAGGTATCTTCCCAACTAATCACAACCCTCTTAGGCCACAAATCCTAATCAAACAATAAGAGCATATATTTTTCCAAATAAATCATTATTTATCTTTTTTCTACCTCACAAGGTCCTAAAGACTTATAGGCTAGGTTATCTACATTGCACTGGAGTCCTTCCCTTAGGGTACGAGTCCACAATAGTATTTAATAATCAATCAAGTTGCTCCCAACATTTGACCTAAAGAGCGGGTCCCAATAATTGTATTCCTACAACATTACTCATTTAATGCACTTAAATGACATAATCAGTTACCTAAATTTTATGTATTATAATCAAAACAATGTAATTGGCATATCTCTCAAGTGACATAATGATTGAATAATTAATATAATGCTCCAAGCTCATAAATGTCCCAAAAGCGCATATATATATATATATATCATGGTCAATAAGAAACAAGACGATATATTGTTACTCGTGGATATAATGATAATGTCTTCAAGGTAACGATTTCAATGTTATTCCTGAAATACTAATAGCTCAAAGCATGTTCATTAACAACAAATAGACCAAAAACGTTTTGTAGCTAAATGATTAAAATATGTTGAATAGGCAAGGCACAAAATGAAGTGTTACAAAAATTGACATTAAAATAGAGTAGTTCACTCCTTTTAGTTAAAGTGTCAATGATATCTTTTTCTTTGTTTTTCTTGTAAAAAATTTCAAAATCAAAGGCTTGATGTATATCAATCCACTTGTATTGCTCTTCTATTAAGGTGTATTGTATTGTGTTAGTAGATGTTTTGATATTAAATGATCAATCATAATGAAAAATATTAGATTAACATACACTATATCCATTTGCACATTGCACGTCGAGTTATCCATGTTTCTAGTTAGCCATGTTTCTTTATTATGAGTAGATTCTATATATTTATGAAAGTAAAGATCTACACTCTTGTTCTAACTCTATATAAAATCTAGACTCGAATGCATTACATTATGTTGTGAAGGGTTTTACTCCATAGTTTTTACATATTATTGTGAAGGATTTTGACAATTGATTGTGTAAGTAGATGTTTTGATATTAAATGATCAAGCATAATGGAAAACTTAGACTAACATACACTATATCCATTTGGACACTTGATCTAAAAATGAAGAAGACTTGTATTCTTGAAAATATTTGCAAGTTAAATTGTATGTGTTAAAATGCAAATGGATCAATTTGCAACACAATTTTTATAGAAATTACTCATCAAAGATGCATATAAACAACAACAATAAACAGTGAACATAAAACACATTACACAACAAATGATAAAGGAGTTCACCCCTCTCTTGGGCTACATCTCCTGGTCCAGCTTCCAATGGATCTTTTGTATTATTTGCTCAGAGTGCTCAAAAATGTGTTTTACAATGCTCAAAATGCCAAATAGACAGCTCCAATGGCTTCAGAACGTCCAAAAACCCCTAGCTAGGCTTTTCGACACCTCATTTGACCAAAAATTGAAGAAGATGGGCTTCCTGGAAGTTCCCCTTCAAACTTGTTGTCTATGGATCGCCAAAATGCACCATTTTGTTGGCTCAACCTAGCCCCCACGCGCATTTAAGCGTTAAAACCCAGCACCGGGTGCAACCGCACAAACGGTGCGAACTGTAGGACGGTTATGGGTGCACCTAGCCTCTAACCACCAAGGTTGTGGTCGTGTGACCCATATGACCACGCACAAGTGCAAAAATGGGCTCCATTTTAAAATCAAATGGCTAATGGACAAGTGGCGGGTCGTTGGTTTGTATAACTGTTGAAACCAAATCAAAACAGAAATCCGCACGCGTGCGCCAACAATATAACAATGTTCATATGTATTGTATATACGATCGGGAGTTGGGGCTAAGCCCCAGCCCGGGCCCCGCGCCAACCATACACATAAACAAATTCATATATATATAATGCCATATATATAACAAGGTCCAAACGGTGGCGCACCGGTTGGCGGCCCTTCCCAAGTCTCTTCCCTTGCCCGGAGGTCGCGGGGTCGAGTCCTGCCAATTGCAAAGATTTTAAACCAATATATATGTGACACATGGCAGCCATTGATTGGGCCACGTGTCGCCATCCCATTCGCTGCAAACAAGCCATGTCATATGCCAACTGTCCACACAATTGCCTGCCACGTGTCGTACGACCTACCACGTCAGTGTCCGTACGGACTGTACAATCAACATCCATTTTTTTGCTTGTTTGTCATTTTGAACAGAACGCGATATATCTCGCTCCCGACGTCCGTTTGAACCCAAACGAGTTGCGTTGGGTTCATAACGACGAGGCTTATGCTCCCGTTCGATTTGAAGCGATTCCGAGCACTTTGAATTTTGAGCAAAATTTGATCCCCTGGATCACACCTCCCCATTGGAAAGCATTTGGACCTCCAAAAGACTATTTTCAGTCTATCTGAAGATGAGGGTATA
>ML803224.1:57370-94076 GCA_009831015.1 Picea engelmannii | reverse complement strand
TAAGGCTGGGAGGTTCGTGGGAGGTCTACACACAGTTGATGAATTACATCCATTCTAAAAGATAAGTATATACATACGTATAATTTCAATTAAATATGCATGTCCGTGATTCTAGCAATGTTTACATGTATTCCGCTGTATTCGTGAATTATTGTTAATGCCGTGGATTATGTATGCTAATGGTATTAATGTGCTTATGCTGTGTTTAACTGTAATTAAGCAATTGTATTTCATAAGAATGCATAATATGTTACAGTAGTGTTTTTCCACGTAGTAATGTTGGCCCGACCATGGGGTTGATGGTCGGGAACGTTACATGTCGTGTGCTGGGTTGGAGAAAAACTAACAATAGGATGGTCAATCGTTCAATCTTTACAATCAAGTTGATGTTAGGCCTTGGAGTACAACAAGTTCCAAGTCAAATTGTGTGGTACTAGTGTTCAGCCCAAAGGTATGGTTGGTTCCCAGCTAGTATGATTTTTTGAGATGATAGTTCTACAAGTGAATGGAAGAGCAAAGACACTTTGGTTTAGAGATGGAAGTGAGTTGCTATAGTGAACAACTTGGTTATTGTGGCACTTAAAGATACAACAAAGTTGCACTATTCTTGCTAGAGAGCCAAGTGATGATAATAGAATTAATTTTGAGTTGGAATGGTGAGGTTGCAATGTGCACAACAAAGATGTTGTGGATACAACAGAGAGGTTTTAGAGTTGAGTTCAACGGCCGCCGATGATAGTTTTTGTGGTAGTAGTGGAGATCAGATGGCGATGGATAAACAAAGTAAAGTTTGTGTATTGTTTTCAATAAAAGCAATGACCATATGGAAATGTGAATCACACCTTGTATTTGTAACAAGTCTAAGATGTTATGTATTGGTCCTTGAAAATTTTGAGCTTGTATCTTGCCTAGAATTGATACTTGGGATAAGTATTGTAGGGTAACTAGGCGATATTATAAAATCTTATACTAGGTGCCTCCATGAGATGGAGTATGTTAATTGTATGTACCTGTATCTATGTATGTAACATGCAAAGGGTATATCATTGTAAGACCTGGACAGAAATGCATAACCCTTTGCCTTGTGTTTTTAATGATTTGGATAACTTGTTTGGTATAACCTCTATTACGAAGTTGTTAACACTTGGAGGAGTGGGCCATGTGTTGGCTGCATACTCTATGAGTGGACTGTGCTGGTTGTAAACTCTGGGAGGTGTGTTAGGCTTAGAAATCAGAAGTTTTATGTACATTCAAGGGGAGTTCCTCAAGAAGTTGAATGAACCATGTCCCTAAAGTACATCCTATTAGATCGATAGTTGCAGCAGTTAGGTACCCGTATTCTGGTAGATGGTTGTTCCTTTGTATGGACTTTGATAGTTTGGTGATGTCTACATGAATGAGGTACGAGATGCAAGTGCCAGGTTGGACCAGAATCCAGATATAGACTTTGCTGATCAGAAGTGTCTTTAATTCATGGTGGAGCATTTGATGCATCAGATCAGTGACAGTTGATGATGAAGACTTAACCTGATAGAGACAAGTAGTCGTTAAGGGGGAGTGTTGGAATGAGTAACTCCTACTTGTCTTATGTGTGATACTTGATCACATTAAAAGTTGTGTTTGTTATTATTACTGATCATTGTAAAGTAGAGTTTGTCTGCACATGAGTGGTTTTATTCTAAGTTTTAGGAGGTTGTTAGATCTAGTTGGATATGAGAGATTCTCTCCAACTAGTTGACTCCTATTTTGGTGTGTGGTTGAGATATTCTGTCAACAATTTGTTAAGAGTGTTAAGATAATGTGTCTATCTTAAGGTGATTGATGTATTTATATGTATACTTAGTACTATTACATTGGTTAAAGAGAACACTCAACACAGTTTTTGGTGTGTGTGGAAAGAGTGTCTACTCTCCCATTTCTCTACAAAAGTAATTTATGCAGAAACATGCAATTTTGTACTGAGATTTGTAAGAACTTAGTAGATGTCCAGACAGTCTGGTGACATTTTTAGGGCACAAATTTACTCGTCAGGCCAGAAGAAAAAATATACAGTTCCTTCTAAGAGAAGAAAAAAAGAGGTATTCTTTAATTTCTAAAAAAGACTAGAAACAAAGGTGATTAGTCAAGACGTATTTTAGTCACAATTTTAAGAACAAAATGTTTTCCCCATTGGCACAGAAACAATTTTCAGTTACCCCATCAATAGTTTTTATCCACGAAAAGAAAGGAGGACAAAAAGAAGTAAAAGACTGATCATGAAGCCATTTTAGACTACCTTTTTTGAGTAGCTGCAAATAATCTTCAGATAAAATGGTACTGGAAAGGAATGACAGGTTAATTGATTAGCTAGGGGAGCCAACCGGAGTCTACCTTCGAAAAAGAAGTGGAAGCAATCAGACTGACTTTGAAAAAAACGAGGTTGATGACAATGTGAGTGATTAATGAAGTCCGGTGGAGTCTACCTTCAAAATGAGGGTTATGCTACTCAATGGAGCACCAAGAAGGTAGACACAACAGATATTGATAATGTAAAAATATTGATATTATAAAATTCATAAATTGAAATTTTTTCAATCGACAGTGTAAAATATCAGAAATGTTATTTCCTGTGAAGGGGGTGTTAATCTAATAGCACTCAATAATATAAATACCTTGGGAGTATTATAAATATGTAACGTGAGACACCATGTGAGTCTGTCAGAGATTGCATTGCTCCAGCATTCATTTATATCAAATATGTTATTGCTTGAGCATTCATTTATTTATATGAAATATCATTTATGTTATCTAGGTGCAATGATCTAGGATGTCTGTTATCAGGCCCCTTTATACATTGAAATTATCTGTCGAGATTCAAGAGTAGTTGCTAGAGTGTACAGTACAGGTTGGTTAGATATCCTGAATTTGATAGAAGCATTGTTAAGCATGTAAAATAATGCAAGATACCTGTTGAATTTAGTTTTCCTTCCTTTTCCCGTATTATGTTCCCCAGCTGACATTTATCTAAAGCCTGATAAAGAATTGGCAAGCAAACAACAAGCTGAGTTATACAAATTTCAGTAAAAACACTGGCATAAACTTATAAAAAGTTAGTTATCATATATACTTATAAATCACTGCAAAGATTCATGTCAGATGAGTTCTTGGGCCTGGGCTTATAGTGCTTACCTGCCAGATATCGAGATCTGAGTATTCTTCAAGTGGATCAAGATTAACTCGCATTGTTCCTTCAAACATTGCCGGCTCTTGAGGGATGATGCTCAATTTGGATCTAAGGTCATGTAGACCTATTGAGCAGATATCCATGCCATCGATAATAATCTTTCCTTCTGTTGGTTCTATAAGCCTAAAGAGAGCTTGAATGAGAGTAGATTTGCCACTTCCCGTGCGCCCAACAACTCCAACCTTTTGTCTTCCCGGGAATGTTAATGTAAGATTTCTCAAGACAAATGGTAAATGCTTGGCATAGCGGACCTGGGAGCCCCAAAATAGTGTTAAGTTTCAACTTCAATTACATAAGGATGGATAAAAGAACATGTATGTCTTCTTACCTAGTATTATATGCATGTAGTGCTTTCTTGAAGTTGTTTAAATGGACCTTGTGGAGAATCAAGAAATCTATTTTACCCGGGTCCTTGTGAAACTTTCCAGGATCTGCACTGATAGATAGTTTTGAACATCTATATCTATGTATTTTTATTTTTATCTATTCATTTGTTTTGCATTTATGCATTGCTCTTGCAACCAAAAATAGGATGCCAAGAATGGTATGGCTAGATTGCTAGTCATGGGAAAAACCAGCTTATGTTTCTTTGTGGTAGTCTGATGGTCAATATTTGTTATAGAATCACACAAACTTCAGAAGCCCATTGAAACCTTTTCATCAAAAATGGAAAAAGGATATGACAATTGTCAAGGAAAGAGGTAACCAATGATAAAAGTTGCAGAAGACAACAGACCTGTCATAAATTGCAGTTACCAGGTTGGAGACATTGTTACTGTTGGTTTGCAACTTTGTGTTAGTCTCAGTACCTCGCAAAATCTACAGGGACAATGTGAACTGCAATTTTCTGACTGAAATTCAGAGCTGTAGCAGATTCATAAACTATATCATACTCTGCTGATATGATTGTTTATGCTCCCCATCTTTGTATATTCATAATTCCAGCCATAAGATGTATAAGCAAGCATAGAATACCCAGCACAGTGTAATAATGCGAGATGGAGGAACAGTCAAATGCTATTAAGTAAGAAGGATGAGATATTGTCTGTACACCTCTCTTTGAAAGAGATTTCCAGTTCCAGATCAAAGCTGATCATAAACGAAGGATCGGTGAGGATTTAAGATTCAATTCCCTTAGATGCTTTTGCATAAAAGTATCCCTAGATCTAATCATGGACAAACCTTTAGATCTTTTTATAAGCTAGAGCAAGGATCCCAAGAACATTCAACTCACCCAATTACAAAACATGAATAAACGACACCCTATGTTTACACAATCCTTTGACATGTACATCACTTTGAAGTTTGTAGTTGGTTGACCCTACCTAATCCACATTGATGTAGGATACAAAACTGTCTAGCACAAATATGCATTTAACACTCTTGATTTATTCATCAGAGCATATGCAAATTTTATACAGAATAGTTTACTTAACGTAGTTCCTATAGATTAGGATCTCAAAACTGTCCCAAGGCTTCTAATAGAACAGACTAAATCTATTCTACTTGTGAGTTTGGTACAACCCAACACCTCATTTACATTAGTTTATTCACATATACTATGACATAATTAATTATTCTAACATCCCCCCTTTAATTAATTCAGGGTCTTAGGAGTACAAGAGAGAGAGAATCTTGGAATGCCTCAAAATTCTCACATGCAAGTGACTCAGTGAAGATACCTGCACACTGATCTTGAGTGGGGCAAAACTGGAGCTGAATGTTGTGTTGTTGAACATGTTTGTCTTTAAAATGGCACTGAACCTCGATGTGTTTTGTGCACTCATTAAATAGTGGATTGTGCACAATTTATAAAACACCTTGATTATCACACTACAGGGTCGTCTGCTGTATCTGTGGTATTCCCAGTCTTGCAAGTATGCAATGCAGCCATATTGCTTCACAGACAGCTCCTATTGCATGATATTCTGCTTCAGTGGAAGATCAAGAAACAAAGTTCTGCTTCTTGCTCTCCCATGAGGTAGGACTAGATCCCAAAAAGAAAACAAATCTAGAGGTGGATTTCCTGTCATTAATGGAACCTCCATAATCTGAATTCGTGTATCCTGTCAGGAAGAAATGATCATTCTTTTTGTATTCTAGGCCATATTCCATAGTACCCTGAATATATTTCAATATTTGCTTTGCTGCTTTCTAGTAATTCCGCTTTGGTTCCTGTGTGAATCGTGAAAAATAGCTAACAACATAGTTAATATCTGGCTTAGTGTATGTTAGGTAAATAAGACTCAATCAACTGATGATAGAGAGTGACATTTACCTGTGATGATGGATGAAACTGAGACAACTGAAGTCTTGTCTCCATGGGTGTGGCAATAGGCTTACAATCCATCATCCATAATTTCTCGAGCATAGTCTTGGCATACTTCATTTGAGACACGAAGATGTGGTGTCCCTTTTTCCATTCCTCCAATCCAAGACAGTGGTTTAGTAGCTTGAGATCTGTCATGTCAAATGATCTTTTAGGATATTCTTTGTGTAATCAATCATCTTCACTGAGCTGCCAATGATGAGTAGATCGTTGACATATACAATGAGAATCACAACCTCCCCCCCTTGCTACTTGAGGAGGTTTGGATCATATGGACTCTATTGGAATCCATGTTGCACGAGATGCTCATCAATTTGATGTAATAGGCTCGAGGAGCCCACTGGAGATCATACAAGGTGTGAGAAAACTCTTTGGTTGGGTCATGTAAACTTCCTCTTGTAGATCTCCGTTCAGAAAGGCACTTTTCATGTCCATTTGATAAACTTTCCTGACAATTTGTGCAGTCATAGCAAAGACCAGCTTGATTGTATTTATCTTGGCTGTAGCAGCAAAAGTCTCCTCATAGTCAATGCCTTCTTTCTATGCATAGCCTTTTGCTACAAGTCTTTCCCTGTACTTGTCAAATCTGCCATTTGATTTGTACTTGATTTTAAAGAGCCACTTGCAAACGATAGGTTTCTTCCCTCTTGGAAGATCAAGAAGCTGCCATGTATTGTTCTTCGTTAATGGCTGATATTCAACATCCATGGCTTCTTTCCAAGGCTTTGACTCTTGAGCTTCACGAACTGTTGAGGGCTCGAAAGATTCTACAATTATGCTCATAAGGGGCAAATTCACCTCTTCACAAGCCATGCTACGAATTTGCATTTCAGAAGTGGAAATGTCTAGGACTCCATCCAATTTTGCATCTTGAATAGTACTAGTATACCACTTGGGCATGCATCGAAACTTGGCCAGTACTTGTGGATAGTGGAGCTTGAGGACCCAGTGAATCATCATCATCATCCTCATCATTACTGCCATCATCAATGCGCTCATCATCATCAGAAACGTTGACAACTAAGAAATAGGACACATCCCCTAACCTGCATGTTCATATCCCACATGTCGGACACGCGACATTCTAAGACACATATTAGACACAAGTTTGACATGTGTTCTGAAACAAGACATATGTTGAACATGAGTTTGATATGTGTCCTGAAACAAGACACGTGTCAGATACTAGTTTGACATGTGTCGTGATATAGGACATGTGTCAAACGTGTCTCCGGCATGTGCCCTAGTGTCTCCCAAGGTTTTTGACATGCAGGGGGGCAAAATAGAGTTAGAGAAAATAATTTTTCCCCTCTTTTTTTTTCACTTTCAGCGACAGGAAAATGCTCTAACATTGTGCAAGTGAAGGAGAAAAACCAAATTTGAAGGGATTTTGAGATATTTGAAGGCATTCTAACTTCCTAGATTTGTCATTTCTCCAACAACAACATTGTTCTTCATTCATTCACAGAAATCATGGCTGACTCATCAAGGACTGCTGGTAAAGGTCAAAGGAAAGGGAAGATTATTAGTGTTGGTGTTGCCCCCCACCCCCCCTCCAAGTCCATCTATTGCTGTTACCACTCCATCTATTGCTAGTGGATCTGCGAGTGCTGCAAATAACACTGCTATATGAAGACAACAAGCTTAAGAAAGAAAATATCTGCTATATCTAGTATCAACCTATTGTGTATTTATCATTGACATTCCCACCCATGGTATCACAATCTATCTAATACATTTTGATTTTGATGACATCAAATTACTCAATGAGAAACTATGGTTTATGGTTCTAACTTCTAAACCTCTATTTTATGTGGATTGATTCTTGAATTCTCTAATTTCTCGTGTGTTTGATGTAGTAACTAGTTGTATCAATAGTTTGTAAATGTTCTAAAAAATTTGGATCTTTACGTCTGTATTTTATTTTTGTATATATATATATATATATATATATATAACGTGCCCCCATGTCACATTTTGGGGGTTGACGTGTCCTGTGTTGGATACATGTATCCATATGTCCCATGTGTCCTATGTCCTAGTGTCAAGTGACTTAGGTTGACATGATCAATGCCTATAATAGTTAACTGTGTGTTGTGTGAAGGGTGGATTGGACTCACCATTCTCATCAAAGATGTCTCTGGTTATGTATACTTTTTTGGTTTTAGGATCCATGAGTCGGTTTGCTTTCGACTCTTCATTGCACCCTAAAAATATACATTGGAAGGACATCTTGTTTATCTTTTTCCTCTTCTTCTTTAGAACATGCATATGAGCTTTGCAACCAAATACACAAAGATGAGAGATAGAAGGCTTATACCCAGTCCATGCTTCATGTGGTGTGATACCATTGAGTGCTTTGGTGGGTGAACAATTTAGTAAGTAAACCACTACGTGAACTATTTCGCCAAATATGATCGATCCAGGTTTGAGTCCTCAATCATATTGCATACCATTTTCATAATGATACGATTCTACCTCTCCACAACACCATTTTGTTGTCGTGTATAAGGAACAATAAGATGCCAATAAATGCCATGCACTTTCATGAATGCGGAGAACTCATTATTGGTGTATCCCCTCCTTTTATTTGAGTGGAGGACATGAACACAATGACCAAATTGTAGCTCCACATGGGCTTTGAATTCTTTAAAGATCTAAAAAGATTGATTCATTGTCTTCAAGTATTATAACTACATTTGTAGTGATTAATCATCAACATAAAGTTGAAAATACCGAAATCCACTGATACTGTCTCTCCCGGGTCCACACAAATTGGTGTGCACTAGATCCAATGGACTAGTTGTCCGATATGTACTTGTGTTGAAGAGGGCTCTATGTTGTTTTCTAACTAAACAACCATTACACAAATCATTTGTCTTCTTTAGTGAGGGAAGTTCCCTCACCATATTATGCCTGCTAAGTGAAAGCAAGTACCCAATACTAAGGTGTGCATATGCCTATGCCGAAGATTTGAAGAGTTTGTATCTTTGACAACTCAAGCTTGATTGTTGTTGTGGACAACATCAAGCTCTAACATTTTGCCTATATGTGAAGCTCTTGCAACAATTTTTGAGCATCTAGACTTGTCTCTAATGAGACATAATTTTGCCATTTTGTTGATCAAATTCAACCTTAAGTTTGTGATCCAACAATTGGCTTATAGAGAATAAATATTTTGTTAGTCCTGGAACATATAGAACTTAACGATTTGACATGCATTATTACCAAGTGGTAAGAAAATATCATTGGTACCTTGGACACGATGGGATGAATCATCACCCAAAGACACTTGACCGTGGTTAGGTGTCTAATCCAGATTAGTGAACCAATCTTGTCTTCTTGTCATATGCCAAGTTGATCCAGAGTCCATGTACCAGGGAAAATTTAGAGGAGGAATGTCCTCATTAGTATGTGCAACATAAACACAATCCTTATAAGAAGGATTGTTGTCTTTGACAATATTGTCATGTTTGTTGCTATTTGGAAGGTTTCTTCTTCCAACTACGAGTGAATTGGGGTTTCTTCTTTGGTCCTTGTGGCGATTGCTGCAGTGTTGGCTTCTTGTTATTGGATGAGCCATTGGCCAATGGATTATACCAACAATCCTTGAGTTCATGGCTTGGTTTTCCATATATAAGACATTTATTTTGGGAACGAGGGTTGTTCTCATGCTGATACTGTTGCATTGCTTGTTTAGAAGGATGATTTAAAGGCCTCAAGAGCTTATTACCTTTTTGATGGACTACCAATGCATGATTATCTTATGTTTCATCTTCGCCATGCATAGACTCTTCTTTGTTGACCAGTTGCTCAAAAGTGTGTTTTTGTTTGGTGACTTTAAAAGTTGTCACAAAAATATTATAAGTAGATGGAAGTGCTCTTAAGACAATAGGCACTAGTGAAGCATCCTCCCTTCGCCTAGCACTTGTAGTGAGGCTCAAAGTTTAGTAGAATTTAATTTTGATTTTGAATATGATAACATTTGCAATGTACAAATCATTTCTCAAATCTATTTGCTTTAGTATTCACATAGCTATCTATGTGAATTACCATTGTCAAACATGAAAAACGATTATCTTGTTTATGATAATAGCAAGTGTTAGGATATGGAAGCTCCCTTTCAATGAAAGTCACAATATCTAATGTTAAGGTCGGATAAGTTTATTAATGTACAACAAATGACCAAAGGTAGGTCAACGAGATTGCTCAATACATAAATGATGATACAAAGTGGGAGTTCAAAGGCCACTCCTATAAAAGTAAGAATCGATGCTACCCTAAAATATCTAAGCACAACTATCACAATGTCAAAAAAGAAGAAATACAATACTCTAGAGTTAAGTACAAGGGAGCCCCAATTCTCCAAGGGCCCGTTGTCAGACAAAAGAGAGAGGGAGTCCTCCTTTGAAAGGGAAGCTCTCTTACCATCCGAGGCCTAAGGAAAGAAACACTATATATAAAACTGGTCAAAGGAGATGGATCTAGTCTGGGGGGATTTCCCTCTGTCTGGAAGAGGCGACCAACTGCTTGGAGTTGGTAGAAGGGGGCTGCTTGTTGGTCTGGTGTGAACTAACTTGAGACCCCATACAAAAACTCTGCATGGGTTTCACCATCAAGGGCTATGCTGACTCTTGGGGTTTGACATATCTGGAAGCTAGAATGGTGTTGCATTTTGCTTGCTTCTTGGTGGCCCTATCGTGAAGCACCGAGAAGAAATTTGTGATCCTATGACTAGTGTCCTGTTCAGGGAGGGTGGAGAATGTGAGCTCTAAGCCCGAGGGCCTCTCCCTAAGTATAAGGCCAGGCACTACTAGCTTGGGTATCGAAAAAAGGTTGAGAGAGAGTTAAGGAACTCCTTGAACATGGAATGGAACCAACCGAGTTTCTCATAGTAATGGGGACGTTTGGAAATAAAGTTCTCCTTTGTCTTTGTCTCTTGTATTTGACAGATATGACATAACCTATCCTCTTGTGGTATCTAGTGCTCTACTTCCACCTGAAGCTGATGAGAGCCCCCACTCGAAACTGGCCTAGGGAGATTCTGAGTCCATGCATCTAGTGTCGAAGCATGTAAGGGGGGCACACTATGAGGCCATCGTTGAGCTCCATGAAGTACTCTACATAAAAGGCCATCTTCAGTCTCAAACCTCCAAGGGGGGTGATCCAAGTGACTTGGATATACTACTTGTAAATATCCTCCTTGATAATCCCATTCATCGCCTACTTATTAGGCAAGAGGTGATCAAGAGCATCCAAAGAGTACCTAAATGGGGGAAGGCGATCTATTGATATCATGATTCGTTGAGGGAAACAAGAAATCTTTGAATACTAGCATTGTGCTCTCTTGGAAGGAAGGGTAGACGGGGCGATGGCATCCGAAGATTGGTAGACAAGATATGAGTATGAGTACCTCTACCAATCTAAAGACAATGTTGGTTTGGAAAGGGTGTCACAAACTTTGCCTGGATGATGGGTTGGGGGATTGTCCTCTTGCATCTGATGGTGTAGTGGAGTAAGAGGGTCTAAACTCTCTCCATACAGGCCCAATCTGACTTGAGCAAGCTTGGCCCCCATACCTTTGAATTGTACAAAACTATGGGTCTGATGATGGAGTCCATGAGGTCTAGTTTGGATGAGATGTCCTAAAAATGGTATTGGAAACATTATCTCTCTATAAGAATGAGGGATCCATACCCCTTAATCATTCGGGGTTGGAGAGCTTGCCTCAACCTGAACCTAGAACCTGAAAAGTGAACCTCCAAATATGTGTATGTGCTGGTAAACTCAACCTCCACCCCTTTAACATAAAAGTGGAATCCTGAAAGGGACTTCTTTGAAGAGTTGAAGGTCATCACCTTGGTTTTTTGAAGCTTGACTATCAAATCTTGAAGATCGCAAAACATCACAAGAGCATCCAACTGTCTTTGTAGACCCTCAGGAATGGAGGCTAAGAAGACCACATCATTGGCAAAGAGGAGTATGGAGATCAAGACATGTTGAAGGAGACACTCATCGCTTGGATGACTGTGCTCATGCAAAAACTCCTCCGACTTGTCTATGTAGATCTTGAATAACTTAGGCGAGAGGGGACACCCCTACTTCACCTCGATGGTACTCTTGCTGAAATCCAATACGTGTGTTGTACGAAGGCGACCAAGGACTATCTCATAAAGTTACATGATAGCGGCTATAAGAATCTCCGAAACTCCAATGTCTTTGAGCCTCTCGAACATGGCTTCCTGTGCAACTCAACCAAAAGGTTTCATAAAGTCTACAAAACAACAAAAGACTTTTAAAGATTGTTGTCTCGCCTTCTCAATGATAGCCCATAGAGTGAGGATATGATCCATTGCTTGATAGCTTTGCTTGAAACCTGCTTGACGCCTACCACGGAAGTTTCTTGTCTTGAGCTCCTCTGATTACTACAAGTGAAGAGTGGTGACATAGAGTTTTGATAATGTATGCCCATCCATGATTGTCCTATAGTTATTTGGATCTACACTAAGACCCGATTTATGAATCGGGTGGATGATATGGTGGGACCAAGCCAATGGGAAACCTATGTGAACAATATGGTTAAACAAATCAACAATGTGATGCACCAATGGGTGTATACCATGTTTGAAAAACTCTGACTGGAAACCCTCCTCATCCACGACCCTTATAGTGTTCATCTCCTAGATTGCTTCCTTGATGTGTGTATATAGAACATGTGGCAAGAGGATGGGGGAGGTGACCAGGACAGAGGGTTGACTATGAACGTCGTAAAGGGAAATAGTATGGGTGAACATGGACTGAGGGTTGATATCAATGGATAAGTTAGGATGAAGGGGGAAAATGGTGTGCCAGAAAGCTTTGGGGGAGTGGTGAAGTGAAGCTTGTAATTCTCGTCTCCTTTGTGCTATGAAGAGGCTTTTCTTGCGGTGAAGGAAGGGTTGATAAGATTTCTGTACGGGTTTGTAGGTGGGATTGTGGAAGAGGGTGTAACAAAGGTGTTTATGAAAGTTTTTGCAGTCAACATCATACCACTTATTCATGGGAGTTGGTGGTGTGAGGGTAAGGGATAAGGGATACTTCCTGAATAGCCTATGACAAAGAGTTGTACTTGGAGGAGGTTGACTTGAGGAACTTGAAACTAGATAGTGAGGGAAGGAGTTCATAAAGATAGGCAATATAGGCATCCTAGTCCTCATCATTAAAAAATATGGTGGTACAAGGAGGACTCGAGGGGGTGGGGGGATGGAGAAGGATCAACATAAAGGAAGAATGAGACCATGGCATGGTCGGCTATAGGTATTTGAGTGACGGAGAGCTTGCAAATATATCAACGCATATCCTAGTTAGCAAGGACATAGTCTACCACACTAGCCCACCGGGCATGAGCGAAGCAAGTGTAATTGTTAGAGTCAAGAAAATAGGGGATACCATTCAGAATCAACAGTTCATGGGATTCAACAAGATGAAAAAGATGTTTCCTAGATTGAGAGGGGTCCCATGGCATCGTTCGACAACCTGTGTAAACCAACTGAGTCTGGATTAATCTCCTGTAAGTAGAATGTATCCTCTAACCTATCATGAAGGGGAATCTATCGGGTCTTGGTACATGTGTTGAATTCCCCTAGGAGGATGACCTCCCCTAGTGTAGAGTACGGTATGATGTTAGCATACAGGTCCTGGTACGGATCCCCATCATAATCTTTGTAGGGAAAAATTTGAGGTAGGTGGAAAGTAGCAGATTGAAAAATTAATATCTTAAGGGATGGGGAAACTTTGGTAACCTTGATTCACATAAATATGGCCAATTCATCCTTTGTAACCACTATAACTATGTTCTAAAAGGAATTACGATAAAGACAAGCTATGCCTCCTGAGCTCCAAACACCCCTTGAGCTCTAGGTCTCCTACCTGCAAAATGAATAGCAATGGTACCCTAGTTATTCTGGGATAGTCCTGATAGGGCTCATGTGGATCTTGGTCAAGAAGATAATATCTAAAGGCTCGAGTGGTAGGGTTTCTATGCCTGCTTGGTAGCAGTGAGAAGAGTAGCCCAACAATGATTGTAGGTTGTAGATCTATCTGTCGGTGAATTTCGTAGTCGTACGAACAAAGTCGTACTGTAGGTTTCTCATACTTGTTTTGCAGTTTTTTCATTTAGTAGGCAGAAAACCTCAATTTTGAGGTGTCCTTTAAGTTTTGAGTAATTAATGATAAGTTGATTTGAAGGACAGATTTCGTGTTTCGTGTTTTATGTTGCCGTTGTATTTTCCATCCATCTTTGTGATTGATGCATGCTCATATTTTTATTTCTGTTAGAGTAAATTCGAGATCTGATTTATTTAATAAAGAAGTATATGACACCAATCACCCAGGGTTTGGAAAATTTCACATGGTATCAAAGCTACTCTGATTAAAAGATCGAAGAGTAGTAGTTTGTGTGTAGATCAGAGATGGAATCAACTAGCCTCAGGTTTGAGGATAGATTGGATGGTGCCTCTAATTTTCTATCTTGGAAGGTCAAGGTTACTCTCTTGTTGGAAGAGAATGATCTCTGGGATATCGTGAAAGGTACGGTTACACCGTCGATAGATCTGCAACAGTTGGCAACCCACAACAAGGAGGTAAAAGCCAGGTGGATGATCATGGATGCCATTAAAGATCACTTGATCCATCACATATCTGAGAAGAAGACTGCTAAGGAGATGTTCGATGCACTAGTAAGTCTCTATCAGAGTGAGAACGTTAACAAGAAGATGATCTTACGGAACAAACTCAAATCCACAGAGATGTCCTGATCAGATATCGTTACCAGTTACCTGATGAAGATCATGCAGATTCGTGATCAACTTGCTGCAGTAGGGGAGAAGGTAGCCAATGCAGAGTTGGTGAACATTGCATTGAATGGATTCCCAATGTCATGGAAACCATTTGTCAAAGGTATCTGTGCTCGTGAAAAACTTCTCGACTTTCAAAGGATTTGGGATGACTACATCTAGGAGGATACTCAGATGGAGTCAAAGGTCGACAAGAAAGGTGGTGACGACAACCTAGCCTTAATTGGTCAAACCAAGAAGGGAAAAGGTAAAGGACCCAACAAGGGTAAGGGAAAGAGTGAGGATTTAGCCTCATAGACAAGGAAGAAGGACTGGAGTAAAATTAAGTGTTTCATATGTCATAAGCAAGGGCATTATGCATTATAGTGTCCAGACAAGAAGAAAGGTAAAGGGAAACAGCAGCAACAGAATCAGGTAGTAGCCTCAGTTGAAACTCAAATGAGCAAGTTTGTCCCCGAGTTCGAGAAGGATTTCTTGATGGTCTCTTGCCATTCTACCAATACGATTATGAGGAATGCTTGGTATGTGGACAGTGGAGCATCTAGGCATATGACATCATCCTGGGAGTTATTTTCAAGTCTAACAGAGCAACACATGTGATAGTGTTTAGGGAAGGAAATTTGTACAGGTTGCAAGGTGAACCTGTTCTAGCCCTAGTTCACAGTAGTGAATGTTTGTTTGAGTTGTGGCACGAGAGGATGGGGTAATTGCATCACAAGGTGTTGCCTATTCTAAGGGAAATAGTCACAGGTCTTCTAGATTTCAGTATTGAGTAGCAGGGTGTATGCAGAGGGTGCATGCTTGGCAAGCATGCCAATGTTGTTTTCCCAAGTAGTGGGCACAGGTCTAAGCGGATCCTAGATCCGGTGCATTTAGATGTTTGTGGACCAATGTCAGTAGCATCAATCACAAGAAGCATGTATTATGTTTCCTTCATTGATGACTTCTCTCACAAAACTTGGATCTACTTCCTAAAGATTAAGGATAAAGTCTTTAGCAGGTTTCATGAGTTCAAAGCTCTTGAGAACCAGACAGGGAAGAAGATCAAGGTTTTGAGATCAGGCAATAGGGGTGAGTATACCTCTAAGGAGTTCGAGGGTTTTTGCATGGAGGCAAGGATCACGAGGGAGTTGATTGTTCCGTACAACCCATAGTAGAATGGAGTTGTAGAGCAGAAGAATCGATCCATCATAGGGGCTGCTAAGGCCATGATTCATGATCAGGATTTACCAATGTTTCTTTGGGCAGAAGCATGCAACACAACAGTCTAAATCCAAAATAGGTGTTCGCACAAGATCTTGGAGGACAAGACACTAGAGGAGGCATTCACTGGTGTGAAACCAAAGGTGAGTCATTTTCGCATTTTTGGTTGTCCAGTTTATATTCATGTACCTGTAGAGAAGAGGACCAAGTTGGATCCCTTCAATAGGAAGGGTTTGTTTGTGGGTTACAGTGAGACTTCAAAGGCCTACATGGTCTTCATTCCAGATCAAAGAAAGACAGTCGTAAGTAGGGATGTAAAGTTCAAGGAGGACTTTGCTTCCAAGAAGTCTCATGAGCTTATTCCAGTGATAGAGGACGAGGAGTAGCAAGCTTCGAATGCTAAGTCTAGGTCACCAACAACTTCTAGTTTAGGGAAACAACCTTCAGGTGAGGAGGAGCCATTGGCTCCTTCCAGTTCTGTCAGGAGACCTCGATGGTTCACTCAGACATTAAGGGATGCTCAAGGATACTTTGAGGCTCCTAGGAGCACATTCAGGGAGAGCAAACCTTCGAAGAAGTTTTCGAACTACATGGCATTGATGAGTAGCATCATAGATTTTGAGCCTTCCAGTTATTAGGAGGCAACAAACCAACAGGTATGGTGGGATGCCATGGTGGAGGAGTATACCTCCATCATGAAGAATGATGTATGGGACATTGTGCCAAGACCGGAGGGGAAGTCAATGGTGAGTTCTAGGTGGCTCTACAAGATTAAGCATGTTGCAGATGGCAGCATCGAGAAGTACAAAGCGAGGTTTGTGGCGAGAGGTTCTCCCAGAAGTCTCTAGTTGCTAGGTACACATCCATTAGAGCTGTGATGTCCTTAGTCTCCATTATGGGATGGAGGATACATCAGATGGTTGTAAAGGCAATTTTTGTCAATGGGAAAATTGAGGAAGAAGTGTACATAGAGAAGCCTCGAGGCTTTGAGATCAGTGACAAGGAGTCCCATGTTTGTAGGATGAAAAAGGCCTTGTATGGACCAAGCAAGCACTGAGAGCATGATATTCTAGGATCAATGGATACCTGTAGAGTATGGGCTTCACCAAAAGTGAAGCAGATCCCAACTTATTTGTTGAGGCTGATTTGATCATTTTGGTGCTATATGTAGATGACTCGTTCCATACAGGATCAAAGAAGCTCATTGCAGGGTGCAAGGTAAATATGGCAGTTGAGTTCAAGATGAAGGACATTGGCATGATGCATTACTACTTGGGGTTGGAGGTTTGGCAGAGACCAGGGGAGATTTTCCTTGGGCAGGGTAAGTATGCAGTTGAGATCCTGAAGAGATTTTGAATGGAGGATTGCAGATCCATGGCCACGCCTATGATCACTAATCTGAAGGTCACTACTTCAAATTCAAATATGGTGGATCCCACGTTGTATAGGCAACTGATAGGTTCCTTGATGTATCTGGTCAACACTAGGCCAAATATATGTTTTGTAGTGAACAACTTGAGCCAGTTCATGGTGGGGCCGAGGCAGGAGCATTGGGTAGCAACAAAACACGTGCTCAGATACTTGAGAGGCACAATGGAGTATGGGATGAGATATCTTGGAGATGGTGAGGTGAAGTTGTAGGGGTATACAGACTCAAATTGGGAAGGCAATGCAACAGACGGGAAGAGCACCTTAGGATGCTGCTTTAGCTTGGGATCAACGATGATATCTTGGTTCAGCAGGAAGCAGACTTCAGTGGCACTTAGCTTAGCTCAACAGAGGTAGAGTATATGGCAACTAGTACCACTAGTTGTGAAGCCATCTAGCTTTGCAAGTTACTAGCAGGATTATTTGATTAGGAGTTGGATCCCACAGTCATTTACTGTGATAATCAGAGTTGTATCAAACTCTTTGAGAATCTAGTATTTCATGATAGGTCCAAGCACATAGAGATCGGGTATCACTTCATTCGAGATAGGATTTCAGAAAGGAGCAATGAAGCTCCAATATCTACCCACAGATCAATAGGTTGTAGATATTTTGACCAAACCCTTAGCAAAAGGGAATTTTGAAGCATTCAAAGACAAACTTGGATTGGTGCACAATTCTATCCTCGCTAAGAGGGAGTGTTGATGTTTGTAGCTCAGACAAGAACTTTAGCATAAGTTTTGTGTCAAACGCGCGTGAAGTCATCTAAGTCAAATCTATTTTGTAATTCACTTTATTTATAAAGTGGAAGTCTTTTAATTAGTTGTTGAGTCTGATAAAGTGCATTTTTAATGCATTAGTGATTTAGACTAATCTCAACCGTTGATCTCACCGAGAGGTTAGGGTTTCAGTGAAAGTATAAAGGCAAGTCAAGGTAGAGGGAAAAAAACATTCATTCTTCACGAAGACAATTTTGTCTGAAGGCGAAAAAAGAGGTCGAGGAAAGGAGAAAACAATGCAGTAGTGAGAAGAGTATCCCATCAGTGATTGCAGGTTGTAGATCTATTCATGCAGTGAATTCCGTACAACCATGCGGACACTCTGTATGGATTCGTACAATTGTACAGACAGAGTTGTACAACAAGTTTCTCAAACCTGTTTTGCATTTTTCTCATTCAACAGGCAGAAGACCTCTTTTTTGAGGTGTCCTTGTAATTTTTGAGTCATTAATGATAGGCTGATTTGAAGGACAAATTTTGTGTTTCTTGTTTTATGATTCCGTTGTATTTTACAACTATCTGTGTGATTGATGCATGCTTATATTTTTATTTTTGTTATTGAGTAAATTCGAGCTCTGATTTATTTAATAAAGAAGCATAGGATGACAGTCACCTAGGGTTTGGAAAATTTTACAGAAAGGGATTTCCAACAACTGTAAACAATCACTAGTGCTATTTGCTACACACCTCCTAGAATTTCACAACCTATTAGTTTTCATCACTTCTTACTATGTAAGAATGGGTCTAGGGCCAACTTCGACAACTTTTAGAAGAAAATGGGTAGGGAATGAGTAGAAGATTTGTATTGGGTGTTGATAGCATTCAAGTTGTTGATTGCTTCAACAACTTCTACCTTAAGTAATAAGAGACGTTCCTCAAGGGGCCCATATCCATATCCCACATATTGGACGTGTGACACACTAGGACATGTGTTTGGCACATGTCTTAAAACTATATCCCACATATCGAACATGTGGCACACTAGGACATGTGTCCAACATGTGTTTGGCACATGTCCTAAAAAGGGACACATGTGTTTGATATGTGCTGTAGACATGTCCCAATGTGTCTGACACCAAAGTGCTAAAAAGACTCGCAAGGACTCTTAAAAGCAATTTTTCCTTTCATTTTGTCACTTCCATCTATAGGGAAAAGGTTCTCACAGTCTATCATTGTGTAGATGAAGGATAAAATCCATATTTGAAGGGATTCCAAGTGATTTGAAGGTGGATTAGCAAACCACATTTGTCATTTCCCCAACAACAACGTTTTTCTTGATTCATTCCATAGAAATCATGGCTCAATCATCAAGGGTAGTTGGTAAAGGTCAAAGAAAAGGGAGAAATTTCAAATTCCACTATTGGTGTTGCCCCCCCGTTAATTTCTTCCGTCTCTGCTAGTGTTCTATTTGTTACAAGTGGAGCTGCAAGTGCAGCTTCCAGTATGGCAAATAACCTTGTTGTAGCAAGACAACAAACTTAAGAAAAAATATATATCGTGGAAGTATGTAACAAGAAAACAAGGGCTTGAGGCAAATCTTGTTGAGGGAGGAAATGTTTGTTGGACAGGTAATTTCTGCAAGTTGAATACAAGAGCACCTACTATTGAGTTAAGGGCCATTTGTTGGGCGTTCCCTGTGGACTTGGAGCATGTAAAGCAGTCAATGCTACCCAACGAAAAGAAATGGAAAGAGAGGATGATATTGACTTGGGGAAGGTGGTAGTAGCAAGTAGGAAACACAAAAACGAGGATCCTCTTCCATTCTGGAGGAAGATCTGGGAGTGGGAATGTGATTCAACGAGCAATAAAGAGGCCAGCTCCAAGTGGCAATCCAATGGACAAGATCTTTTAACAAGAGAATCAAGAAGATGTTGATCTTACCATTGGGTTCTTTTTCTATCTAAATTTCATTTCATTTTATGTTGCATGGTCTCCTTTGTTTATTGAGATGTGTCAAGCTCTAGTTGAATAGGCTCCAATCGAGTATGTGCCTCCTAGTTCAGAGAAGCTTAGAAACACATTGTTGGTTAAGGCAAAGAAGGACGTGGATAAAATCCTAGAACTGATTAAATCATCATGGCCCTCATACTATGTCAATATTGTTTCTGATCAATTTCATGGTGTTTTCCCAAAATGGACCAGTCTTCTTGAAAGCAGTGCATGCTCTTGGAAAATACAAGGATGTGCAACATATGGGTGAGTTGTTCATTAAAGTTATTGAAGATGTAGGTGTTGATTCTTGTGTGCAAATTATCATTCATAGATATTGCACCTATTTGCAAGGCTGCTCGCATGATTGTAGAAACTAAATGTCCACATATATTTTGGACACCTTGCATTGTTCATTCTTTGAATTTAGCACTTAAATCTATTGCTTCGGATGTGACATGGATGGGAACTCTTATTGATAATGCACACCATATCCACAATTTTGTACAAAACCATACCAATGCCCTCACAATCTATAAAGAGTATGCACATCTATCATTGTTGAAGATTGTAGATACTCGGTTTGCCTCCTCATTCATCATGCTTAAGAACTTGAGGAAGGTCAAGACCACTCTTGGGGCCATGGCTATCTCAATGTTTTTGCCTTTTTGGAAAAAGATGGATCAAGTGGCTTCATAAAAGGTCACTGATGCAATTTTAGATGATGGTTGGCGGGAGAGGGTGGATCTTACCATTAAGATCATGGACCCTATAATTTCTTAGTTGCAATTTGCAAACACAAACAAGCCCATCGTAGGAGATGTTTATGAAGGATGGAATTCTATGATTGAGTCCGTGAGGACCATTATTGTATGAAACAAGTGCCTTGAGTATGGGACATAAGCAGAGATCTTGTTCACCACCATATGAGATATTCTTATCACTGGTTGGGATAAAAATTGCACACCTTCACTTTGGTTGACTTGCTCATTGAATCCCAAGTATTATAGTAATGATTGGCTCAATGGTGGGCCTTCACAAAGATTCCCTCCTCACATGGGAAAAGAGATTTCACAAGGGAGGAAGCAAGCATATAGAAGGATATATCAGGCTAGAGCATCTCTTGATGAAGTGGAGGAGGGCTTCGTAGATTTTTCCACTAGCATTAGGAGATTTGGAGGCTATGATGTGCTTAGAGATAGGGGGTTAAGAAGCCCTATGCTTGGTGGGAAACTCATGGGGAAACGTGCCCTATTATACTATAGTTAGCCATGAGGCTCCTCTCTTCAGTTACTTCATCCTCTTGTTGCGAGAGGAGTTGAAGCACATATGGGAATTTATATAGTTTGAAGAAGAGCAAGCTTGAACATTTTTGAGTAGAGACGATGGTGTATGTGCACTCCAACCTTCGTCTTATTTACAGGTAGAGAGAGGAGTGGTTGAAGGGAAAGAAAAAGATGTGGGATGTGTTTCTTGATGATATGGGTTTGGACAACAATGTTGAGTTGGCATTAGCCAACTTGGATCTTAATGAACTAGTGCTAGAGCCGGTCACTTTTGATGATGGTGATCCTCTTGAAGGGTCATCCTCCAGACTGGCAAACACAGATCTTGGATTGGATATAAAGGAGCAAGAGGAGGAGGAGGAGGAGGAGGATGGAGGAGAGAGCAATGACAATGGTAGTGATTTTGATGATTCTAATATGGAGGACTACGGACAATGACGAGATATAAGATTCTTCCATCTTTCTAGTATCTACCCTATTTTGTATTGGCCATCAGCATTCCCACCTATAGTATCAGTGACTTGGTGTCTATGTAATAGATTCTGAATTGGATGACATCAAGTGACTTAATGAGAAAACTGCATTTTATGGTTCTAACTTCCAAACTTCTATTTTATGACATGTGTATTGAATATTCTAATTTCTTGTGTGTTTGATAATCATTGATGTAGTAACTAGTTGTATCATTATTTTGTAAATGTTCTAGTTTCTAAAAAAATTGGATATTTATGTCTATATTCCATTTTTGTATTTGTAATTTGTAATTTTTTATAATATATTTACAAAAAATGTCCCACAGGCCCTATTTTCGAGGTTGACGTGTCTCTTGTTGAATACTCATATCCATGTGTCTTGTCTCTCCATGTCATGTGACTTAGCTTCTACCCGATGATGCTCTTGTCAATCCTTGTGTTCCCTACAAAAGGACAACTTACTTTTGGGGCACTGTTCCTCTTAAGTGCAAATAGACACTTTTCTATATCTCCCAAACTGTAACAAAATGGAATTTTTTTCCAAACTAGAAAGTTGTTTGGAATCCTGTGGAGGCTCTTCCTTGGTAAAATAATTTTCTCCCAGTCAACTTTTAATCGATTGTTTCATAACAGTTTTGAGTAAAATACTTTTTTCTACCTCTGCTAGTGAATAGTGATTTTCCTGCCCTCGGGCCAATCCATGGAAATTTTTCAAGGAGTTCTTCAAAATTGTTTCTGGGTTGAGATCTACTTCATCCCAGACTCTTGCTAGTAAATTTTTGGCTCATTTTGAGTTACTCTGAGATTTCACGGCTCAACTTTGTAAAATGTCAAATCGATCTTTCCATGAATCGAGATCAAATTAAGAAAAATCTAATCAAGACTTACTCTTGAGATCACTTCCACAATGCCCCCCCTAAAGTCTCAGGTAAATCTGGGTTCATATGCAAAATAATCTTAAAAGCATTTCCTTTTCCAGACTTGCTTTTCGCTTTGGAAAACTTTTCAAGTTTTATTCCTCTCTTTCCTTCTCTTCTTTTTTTCATTCATTCTTCTTCTTCTTATAGGAAAATATGTCATCAGGTTTTCAAGATGGAGTCCTTCCTTTACCTGATGAAGCTTTTACTGATTGCTCGATTGATGTTTTGCCATTTGGGGAATTTGAGTTTGTCTCCAAAATGAAAAATCCCATGACAAAAAAATTGTCCAATGGAATGGGGGACGGCAACCTTTAAAGTACAGAAGGTATGTAATAAAAAATTAAAAAATGTACACATTACATATGTTGGCAATGAGAGATAGGACATAGCATTAGAAATGTAGGTGAGGATTTCCAGCTTACATGATTGGGCCTACCCTGAAGGTCAGGAATCCCAATGGGTGCTGATGGATGTTTTGGTACTGTTCCCAAGCGATCACCATGACCTCTTTCCTACAAGAAACAGAGGATTCCTACAGAAACAGAGAACAGATACCTATCTAACATAGGTTTTTGTTACTTGAATTTGAACAAGTTTACTGCAGATTTGTTTCAATATTATTAAAATCTAATTTTGGACTTTTATCATTACAAATGACTTTCTTCTTTCTTTCTTATAATTGAACACTATAGTGTTAAACTCAGTGTTGCATTCACCAAAAAAGAAAAAACCTGTGAATTTAAGATGTTGGCTTGCAGACATACAAATTTCAAGTAAGCATATTTTTAGTTTATGAAGGATGCAATTTTTGACAGCTTGGCTCTGTGCAAATAAGGCTAGAAAAATAATGTGCTAGATGAGCTGGGTAGCAGGAAATTATGGGTTCAAGTTGTGGTCTTAATTGTAACCTGTAAACAGTACAGGCCAATAATTGATTTATGACAAATATAATTGGAAAGGGCAATGGATTGTACAACACACATATGCAATGTGATTTAGTTGTCACATTTATAAGAGGGGTTGAATAATGTCAAAAAGGAAAACAATTTCAGAACATGTAAAGGCTTCTTGGCCTAATCTGCTGCAGATACACACCCCACCTTAACCTGTTGCTAGTTCATAGTGAGGCTGTAACATGTTAAAATAGTTCAGTAGTCTGATCTTAATCATAAAGCTTTCTTCTATCTTAAAAATGTGATTCAACAGTTTTCTTTCATCTGCAGAAAATCTGCATCTTGTAAGTTGTCATTAATCAATGATGCATGCTTCTTGATGTATACTGTATTGTTCAGCAATGAAAGATATGATGCATTCCATCGAAAAAAAACCGTTAGGCATAAAAGTTGCAATGGTGGGAACAACAAAACTAGATCTTATGTGCATTTACAGTTAGAACTTTTCTTTTTCTTTTTCCTTTCAAATATGTACATGTCCACAAGCATGCTGTGGTATCTTGAAATTGGAAAAACTACAGAAGAAAGACTAGAAAAAGTTGTTTTCATGCTCTCTCTTATTTGTTGCTCATACCTGCAAGTTGTCAAGGCATATTGTTCCTTCAGGTGGCCATTCATGAGGTGGTCTGGAATCTTCTATTACCACTGGAGCTTCACTTGGGATATGTGAATATTGTATTATCCTTTCTACCGAAATCATTTTATTCTCAGCGTTGCATAGATTCCATATAATTGTTGCTAGTAAGACATTGAGATTTAATCCATATGTTACTGCTAACCCAGCAATGCCTGCATATCATGGATGTTAATGGTCTATTCTAGCATGTACTTAAACAATCAAATATGAAAAGCTTTCTCTAGACTCAAAACTATTCTAGAAATCCTTACTTGGGTCAATCACACCTTCGGGCAAGCTCACGACCACCACTAAGGAGAAGGCAAATACAAAATTTGATAGAAGATTTAATCTGAAGCTAAGCCACTCCATGGCAGATATATTATAAAACCATGGCCTCGAATGATCATCAATTAGAGACAGATTTGTGTTTATGAATCGCAATTCCTGGTTAAAAGCTCGCACTGTGGCAACCCCAGAAAGTGATTCAGCAAAATGATGAAGTATTGGGGCTCTTCGAATTCCCACCAAGCGAGCGAGTTCCCTAGCAGTTGGTATGTAGTATTGCTGCAGAGTAGGCATGTTTTTATCAAAACTTATGCTGGAAGAGGGTGCTGTAATGCTAAATGTACAAAATGAGAATATTATGGATAGTATGCCATTCTTCATTATCCATGTTGTGCTTTGTGAACCACATATGTCTGTATTAAGAACTGCACCGTGTATTAGAAATGTTGGTGAACCTATAATATTAAAAGGGGCCAATTTCTCTCAGAAAGTCCTTTAGCATTGTTTCATTCCGGCTAAAAGGAAAATAGCAAAACTCACACAACACATTTATCAATGTATGCATAACAGATTGATTAATGCTTTCTCTTGATCAATCTTCCATAAACTCATTTTTATTGAATCAACAATCGTTATTTGTAATAAGTAAAATGACTAAACATGCTATTGATTGACAACTGTTATAACATAGTTGTAAGCATTTCATCCTTTGCAATGTCTTTTCATATAATTGTCAGTCCTTGTCTAGTATCGGACTTTGCTTATGTAGTGCACATCAGCTTGAGATAGGACTAGTTAAGTAACTATATTTTTTTACCAAAATTGACATGCTTATTATGTAATTGTGTGTATGTGTATGTGGGTTGTGTGCCAATGTGTTTGTGAGATAGGGAAAGATGAAGCACTCACCTGATACCATATGCAGATGGCAGTCACAGGTACAAATATAACAAATACCTGCCATGCTGCTTGTGACATGACTGCCATGGTCCCCAAGAGCTGTATTACTGAAAAGGCAACCCAACCTAATCTCATTGCAATTTCTAAATCCAACACGCTTTGGTCTGTTGATGCCTGTTTCATGCAATTAAAAATAGTAGTTAGGTGTATAGCTACTTAGCAATGGCTGATGACATGCTTCTCTAAAGAACGTCCCAAGGTATTTTAGGAAAGGGAAAAATTCATCTTTTCTAATCAGATTCAATTGGAGAATTTATCAATCTGTAATCAAACTTATCCTAATTTATCTGCCAGTGGAAAACAGCCCATACTCATGTTTGCTTATTAATTTTCTATGTAACCAAATGACTCTATAAACTTGCATATTGGGAAAGCATCACAAACCCTGTTCAAGATCCGGCCAGTTGGTGTTGTATCGAAAAAGGACATGGGAGCATGGAAAATACTGTGGAGCATGCCCAAAAAGAGTTTTTGAGATGCCAAAAGACCCACTACCGATACCAGTAATGCTCGGACCAACACACACAATGAGCATCCTATTGATAATGCAGTGTACACTAGAATGAGGACACCGGTGCTAATTATAGGCTCCATATCTAGCGTGGGAGGACATGCCCATGCCATCCAATAGTTGCTTCCAACTTGTAGCACCTGAAAAATTGTCTGCGACAGCAACATAACTGGAACCAAGCGACCACCATATACTGCTGTTAAGTATAACCAGTAAACCTTTTTGTTAACACTTCCTGATTCTCTCTCTTCATCCTGTGTAAGCTGTAACTGTCTAAACTGTGTATCCCCATTAGGTTCCTGTTGTATTCCATTGCACATTTGTTTTTTACTGTTCTGAATATGTAAGGTTTTGACTCTAGTATTTACTTGGTCAGAAGATTTCTTATCAGAAAGTCCCATGGGATTCTCATCACTTATCAGAAGGAGCCCTTTGGCCGATAAATTCTCTACAGTAACAATACTCTCCAAGGCTTCATTGTGTGCACTGACCAAGGTATCAAAACCTGTACCTGCCTGTAAAAGCTCATCATACTTTCCAGCTTGTGTAATCTTTCCATTTTGCATCACCTGTCAAAGAAGGAATGAGAACTCTCAAATTATTTTCCATCATATTTATTATTTTGTACCATTTGGAAATGGAAGAAGGGACACAGGATGTTAAAAGTCTGTAATATATAGAGTATGACAACTGTGGAATGAAAACTTGGAAACAGAAAAATTGCACGGATACCACATCTAAGAGTACTTGTTAACTTCAAAATGCAAGAGGAAAAGTGTTACATGATTTACTCACAAGTATGAGGTCCGCAGAGGGCAGAAAATCGACTTGGTGGGTGACATATATTAAGGTTTTGCCGCTCAAAACTCCCATAAGGCATTCCTGTTAATGTCACTTGGGCTTAAACATTCTTTTTTATCCAACATTGATTTATGGAATTTTTTTCTTTGAATAAAATTGGATTGTCTGATCCATTCAAAAAATATCTAATCTATTAAAACTAAATAAAACAAACCTGAAAAAGATGAGTTCCTGTATGTGCATCAACAGCACTAAAAGGGTCATCCATAAGATAAATATCGGCATCCTGGTATAATGCACGTGCAATCTGTATCCTTTGCTTTTGTCCACCACTCATGTTGATTCCTCTTTCTCCTATTTCTGTTTGGTCCCCATGGGGGAAAAGTTCTAGATCTTTATTTAAAGCGCATGCTTGAAGAACCCTCTCATATTTACTCGTTTCCAGGATACTTCCAAATAAAACATTTTCTCGAATGTTCCCACTTTGAATCCATGGAGACTGAGGAACATAAGCCTTACTGCCACTCACATTGACAGTTCCGGTTATTTTTGGAATCTCTCCTAATATGCAAGACAAAAGGCTAGACTTACCCGATCCAACAGTTCCACAGATTGCCACTCTCATGCCTCTCCTGACCTGCAAATGTATATTTTTGAGAGTTGGCTGTTCTGAAGAAGGATCCCAGTTGAATTGTCCATTTTTTATCTCAATTGCTAACTCAGTTAAATGTGTCGGGATGCTTTTAACTGCATCTGCTTGTAATTCTTGCTCTTGAAGAAAGCCAGTAACTCGATCTAGGGACACTTTCGCTTGTGCAAGTATTGAAAGGAGGTCTGGAAGATTATAAATAGGATCTTGAAGTATTCTAAATGTTGCTAATGCTGAGAGAACTCTACCTGCTGTCAAAGGGATTCCCATGAGGATGGAGGCACCAAATGTTATTACTGATATAAATGCCGGTGCTCCCCAGAAAATGAATGTTGTAGTAGCTCCAAGTTGAAGTGACTTTCGAAGCCAACCATACTCAATTTTTCTCAAATCTTCCAATTTTTCCAAATATCTCATCTCCCAAGCTTGCAATTTGAGTATTTTCATGCTTCTTAATATTTCTGATGTAGCTTTCATCCGTTCATCTTTTGATTCCATGATCTTCGTCTGAAAGTACTTTTGTCTTCTTGTAAGTGGTAAGTTTCCTACCATCACAAGCATTGTAGCCGCAAATGCTGCGAGTGATGCCAAGCCTAAGTTTTTATAAAGAATATACATTGCAAGCAGAATCTGTATAGGCAGCATCCAGATCGTGTTTAAATACCATGCAAAGTCTCCAATGCGCTGAACATCTACACTCATATAGTTGATTATTTCCCCACTACTGTGACCCTGCCGAGCTTGACTTGACAGATGAAGGCCTTTCTTATATATGTGTGCTGTGAGGGCTGCTCGCAGGCGCATTCCAAGCTGCCTTGCCCCAAAAATCCATTGTCTTTGTGATATAGTCTCAATGAGCTTTGCACCGAAAAAAGCACAGGCTAACATATAGCCTTTATGTGTAGAACGCTGCTTTCTAGTCAAAAATTTTACAAAATCATCAATCAAGTACGGACCAACATAAGATGCAGTTGCATTTATAACTGCAAAAAATGCATTCAGAGCGGCTTTTTGCCAAATAAATAGGACAACAGCTTTTGACATTGATGGTGTTTTTGAAGGATGCTTTTGTTTGAGCAAATCTACTTTTTCCTCAAATGAACGATAAACATCATCAGCAGAATCCTTCTTTGCAACATTTGGTATGTCATCGAGTTCCAGGGGTTTCTTAATGCCAACACGAAACAAGGGATCGAGCCAAGAAAATGTGACAAGTTCAACTAAACTCGCTTTGGCATATGGCGATTCTGGCTTGGCATCTGCATGCCTCACTGCAGTGGAACCCAAAAGTGGTTCTTTAAGTTCCGATGTGGAACTGTATATGCCTGTGTCTCCTCGAATAGCAACACAGAACAAAATGAGGCATAAGAGTGAAGTGAAAATATCTATATATGCATCAGTAGATATTTCCCTGTATGCAACTATAGAATTGATATCAGTTAGAGAGGAGAGAATTGATTGCAAAAAAGAGCAGATCCACCAGATTCGCAAAATGCTTGGGAGTCTCCTACGAATTGTCTTTCTGATATTGAATGTGATTATAGACATGAATGACCATGTGAATGTCAGTATAATATCTTCTGCCACTACAGAAGCATACCAAGCACATTTTCTTTGTATGCCATGAAATAGATCCCATGCTGTTGCTAGAAAATAGGAGGCTGACAGCAGAAAACAGCAACTGAGACTAGCCTTGTAGATGAAGCCAAAATTTATAGTTGAATCTGAAGTGTTGGGGGTTGTTTCCTTGTTTGTTCCATTGGAGGACATTTCCTTCTTTGAATCTGCAGAGTTGTTGGTAAAAAGTTGGGTAATCCTTCCCCTGATAAAGGTTACGAAGAAGCCGCAAAACAAGCTAAGATGGAGGACAATAGCAACTGTCTGTATGGTACAAGGTCTAGATAGAAGACTAGCTCCTTGCCATTGGAGAAACCTGTCCAGGAATTGAAGTTCCGATATTCCATGCAACTGAAATGTCTCACTGGTGTCTGCTAATAATTGACAGCAAACTTTAGTCTGGACCCAAGTTATGAAGATGCAATTCAATTCCAGAAAAATTCAACCTCCTCTCCTGGATAAATGTTTCTGATATTTATCCTATACATTATTTCATTTAGTCCAATTTGTTAGAACAATGGCTTTTTTCAGGTTGGCTAATATTCAAAATTTCATGGGAGCATACAGAGCCTACATGCTGCTTGAGGAACTAAAATAGAAGTACAACAACATAGATAATAGTAAGGACGAACATGAAAGACACTACTGGTATTTATGTGGTGATTTTCTTTAAGGTAGAAATCACTTCAAAAGTTATAAAACCCTTCAAGAACTAGACCGACCTAAAAAAACCATTATGCCAGAGGAGAATCCATTGCAAATTTATAAAGACAATCTTCTTTCTTCCGGCATAATATATTTCTTGGTTCGCATGATCCAGTCAACCCTTGGTCTAATAACTAGGAATGCTAATTTGGAGATAGAATAGCTACATTATCTTTCGTTTCAGTGTTACACAGGCTGCTTTTGCTACTATATGAATAAACAATTCCTATATTCATTAGACCTCCCATTTCGCTGCTCTTCTAATAGCACGGGGTTATTTATATTTACATGTTCCTTTGGCATGGTTAGTAAATGAAGAAAAGCAGCTGGGGTTGTCTCTTTAAACCATAGGTAGCTTATAAATCCTTTTACCAATGCTTTGGATGCAATTTAAATTGCAAGGTTTCTTCTATTATATCCTTTGATTGCACTGACAATAGAGCAATATACATGATCTAAGTACAATGGTTCTTTCAAGCTACGCCCTGTAAGGAGAATATCCAATCTTCGATATTAAACTTTTTGATTTTGTTAGTCTCCCAGTCGTCACAAAAGAAGCTAGCTGTCTTTTCCTCTATCCATGCAACAAACGAAGGAAACCAGCTGATTCAAACTGAAAACATCTAAATGATAGATGATAGATCATAAAGTACAATCTTTCATAATTCAACCAATCCAAAATACCACTTCGAAAATAACTTTTGTCTAATTTTCAGAAGATCAAAGCTTCTTTTTTTGAAAAACAAAAATGTCAAATTATATGATGGACTGTGGATATGTAAGCTGTGAGAAGCAGGTACTAAGCACGAACCTGGTTGAATACTTTGAATTGGCATCGTTAGTATTCAAAGAAATTCTCCAAACTTCCTGTCAACAAATGTTCTCGATAGCAATACGAAGTTAACACCGGGCGCGACAGTCTTATCTATCCCTCATGATTCACAACTGCACTCGAGCTGTTTGAATGGATGAAAGCAAAGCATGAGCAGGTTGCTACCTATTAGAACCACACGAGTGAAACTTGAACTATAACGAGCTAACTGCTACTAAATGGGCACGAGGAGGAATATCCATTACTAACCGGGCATATGGGGTGGGGTGGAATATTATTTTTTATGTTCAATGGCACAGTTTGCAATCACAGTCCATGTAGTTATCTATCACTACTGCAGGCACAATATAAGCCAGGCCGTTTGGCAGTCTCTGACATTTCACAATAGGATCTGCAAAGTACTTGGTAATTCAGTTTATTAAATTCAATGGCACAGAATCATCGGCATTTGCCTTAAAGGAAAACTCTAACAGAAGGCCGTGCTGAATTGAAATACATGCACCCCGACTTTATTCTAATTTAATTGCCAGTGGGAAATGAACCATTTTGTCCCTAAGCGTGAGAACGCTGTCAGCCGCTAATGGGACAAGGAAATGGAGGCTCGCTGATCATATATTTTCACTCCAGTTAAATACCCACTGTGGATTATAGAATCATGGATGGGACCATGAAAAAAAATAATGGGTTACCAGTAATATACAACAGGTCACTTGGGCACGAGGAATAAAATGTATGTGCAGGTTAACTTTGGGATAAAGCTAGCCAATGAAGAAGTGGGGATTCGTTGTAATAGATTTGAAAGAAAGAATTTTAATGGGTGGATAGTGGATTTCATATGGCACTCAGCACAAACGACAGTAATACCTCCAGGTCTGTACTTGGTAGCGGCCACATCACGTGGGCTAGTGCGCTGCTGATATAGATAGATTTAACGCAGGCGTGCATCGGGAATACAGTGAAATGGAATCTCTTTCTTTTAGAGATAAAAGATTTTAATACCAGCAATAGATCCACCTTTACAGATATGAATACTAGTATTAGATCCAGTGAATATGACATGTGCAAAAGAAAAATCAGAAAGAAGTAGTACATAATCCCGTGCTGAACAGTATGTGCTGCAGATTTAGGGATCGTGGCAGATTATTCATGCGCGCATGCCACTTGCTTATGGCTCTTTTTGGTTTTGCTTTTTAGGTTGGCCAAATGGCTTCTGCTATGGAGGTAATTAATATCTATAAATTTTCTGGACTTTTGCTCATAAATTCTGTGGCTCTTGCTCATAAGTTTCCTGATTTCCATTAAGCAGACACCAGGAATATTATATACTTCTGATGGTAACAGACATGAAAGAAGAATTGACGAGCTTATTTTAACGCGAGCAAAATGGCCATGTGGCGATCTCGCTGAGCGCTTACTGTAAACTTTAAAATTCCTTCTTGTGTGAAGAGTTTGTAGATCCACATCAAGTACTTGGATTGGATTGTCTCTTTCGATCAGAAAACTTATGTCTCTGTCGCCCTACTCTGTATTTGCTGACATAAGTGTGAACGACTAATTATGATATGACGTGCTTCCTCTGGCTCAGAATATTTTGGGTGACGGAAAGTATTTTAATCAGAATAATGTTAATCTACAAGCAATTGACGTAGTTATCTCTGAAATCTGGTGATATAATTGTAGGATATTTTGGGTGATCGAAAGTATTTTGATCAGAATAATGTTATGCTATAAGCAAATGATTTACTTATCACTGAAATCTGGTGATATAATGGTTGGTAAAAGTATAGTTTTTAGTTGTATATTTTTTAATTATTATTAATAATTATTAAAATATTTGGTGAAATTTAATGATATAATTGTAAAATCATAGTTTTTTATTATTTAAATTATATTTTTCAATATATATAAATATATATAGATTTAGGATCATGAAAAACTTATATAATATTTCAATTATGTAAATTTAATAATTGAAATTTCAACAAGTTTTGATCAAATTTCAAATAAAATTAATTGAAAAATATAACAAAAATAAAACTAGAAAACTTGATAATAAATAAAGATGTTATTTTCAAAACTTATATTAATTTATCAAAGTTAAAAAACGAGAAAGTTATTAATATATTTTTTTGATAACAAATACATATTAAAATTTTATGCAAAGAGGATGTGTTGTAATTGACTTGAAACTCTGCATGGAAATGGATGATATGGAATCTCACTCAATATCCTGGATTGATCAAAAAGCAAAACATGGTCCACACCGACAAACTTCTTATTCACATGACTCCACTACAAGGTTCGTTTTTTCTATTTTTTCCTTCCACGTTTGATGTTTGATAGAAAGAAAAACGTGACCCTCATCGACAAGCTTGGAACCTATTCAGATGGCAATATTACAAGGTTTGTTTTTTCCACTCTTCCTTCTGCATGTCATATAACATACATATATTTAAGGTCTATTTTTTCTACTTTTCCTTTTGCCTATCATATATTATATACAAATACTAAGAATTGATTGATTGTACTTTTGATTGATTGATTAGTGTAAGGTAGATTTTTTTTTTTTAAAGTTGTGTGTTTTTTTATGTTTGTGAGGAATATAAAAGAAAATTCCAATATGATAATAACATTTTTTATAAAATATTTATCATAAAATTTATCAGTAATTATGATTATTTGATATTTAAAGTGATATTAAATAAAAAATAATAATATTTATTAAGATTTTATTCTTATGATATTAATGTATTTTAATAAATTTAAGGTTAATAGGGTTTATTATTGTAAATAGTCATGTTTTGTTTATTTATAATGGAATATTTACCCATTAACCCATTAGTTGTGGGTTCCATGGATATACTAATCTTATCAGAATACTAGGACCATGGATTTTTCATACATCGGAAAGATTTCTATTTAAATGTTCAAACAATAGGTTTTACTTTATATTAATATATTAGGTAAAATAATTTAATAATATGAAATGACATAATATGTAATAATATATGAGAATATGTACTAAATGGAGAACTTGTCAAAGATAAAAGAACTATGTCATAAAAGAATATGACATGAATATTTGGCATGGAAGAACTTGTCAAAGATAAAAGAACTATGTCATAAAAGAATATGACATGAATATTTGGCATGGAAGAATTTTATTAAATTTGTGGATTGGTAAAGAGTTTTTACTGAAATTGTTGTATTCGTGTTTCATAAATAATCATTTATTCAATGAAGCAATGTGTTAAGATTGCTTTATGATATTACATTAAGTAAGTTTTTTTTTTCCAACATTTTTTTTTTAAACTTTAAAAACAAGTGGTAAAATTAATTTTAGTTTAAAAATAAAATTGAGCAGCAACTTTATAGTCACTAAGATATTTGAAGGCAATGATTTATCTTTAAAACATAAGATGTTGTGACCATAAACAAGTATTTCAATATCTATGTAAATTAGTATTTAATATAGTGTAGTATGCTTAAAACTTTACATGGAAATTGGTGATATACATACAATAACACATTTTATGGTAGTAGAAACAATTTCAAGATGCCATTTAGAGCGTATTCAATTTTATTGTTCTCTATCACACACAAACAAAAACATGAATACAATAATAAAAAACACACAAACAAAAACATGAATACAATAATAAAAAGGTTGCACAAAGGACATGAAGGAATGCATGTCTCCCTATTCATGACAAGGGAATGTATGCTCACTCACTTCACTCATATATAAAGGTCAATATGTACTTGGGATGTATCTCAAATATATATTGTTTTCTATCACACACAAACAAAAGCATGAATACAATAATAATAAAGTTACACAAAGGACATAAGAGAATGCATGTTTACTCACCTCACTATATATATAAAGATCATTGTATGTCTTTGGAATGTATCTCATATGCATATTCACTTACCTTTCTCTCTCTCTCTCTCTCTATATATATATATATATATATATAGGGAGGTTGTTGAAATAATGTAACTGCGAAGAACATTCTTATTATTATTGGATTAAATCCTCATTGCGGATTAATCATGTCATTATTATTATTATTGTTATTAGATTAATCCCCATTGTGGATTAATCATGTCGGTAATTGTATAAGGATCAAATCCCCTTTTGCGGATTGGTCATCGAACAATTACAAAGGGCAGAATAAGAAGTCGGCCCCAACAGTTATTATGGAAGACCCATAATTAATTAAAGGTGGGTTTACCCACCCAAAGTGAGAGTCGGCCCTGCCAGTTGTGACCTTTCACACATGCCAGTCTTGTATAAATAAGAGGCTAGCGCCTCACTTCAAACACACAACTCACTTGCTCATTTCTCTTAAGAGGCAAGCTGCAATTACCAGAGAGAGGAGAAGAAGAGTGGCACATCTCTTGGGGAGTACTTTCTATATTAGTTTGAGTTATCTCTTGAACATTGTATAAACTATTTATGATAAGGAAGTTTTTGCTGGGTTTTCTTCCCCTAGAGGGTTTCCTAGGGTAAATGCTGTGTCTCTTGTGAATGTGTATTTCTCAGTGATCTTGTTCTTATTATGCTCTTATATATTGAAATGCAAAGAACTATAATAATGGCATAAACATTAACAAAGGTTGCTCATTCAAAGTGGTTTGGAAATCACCCTCTTTTAATAAGGTTGCATTAAAAGTTATTTCATTGCATGTTGAGTTGTCATTGATATTTATGTTTTCATGGTTAGTGGTAGATGCAAGATTATTACAAATGGTATCAAAGCAAATTTGTAGTCCATATAATTGTTTTTTACAACCTTGGAATTTGTGCAAAAATCATAATGATATTGTGTCCAAATTTTATCAAAAGAAAGATCTCATTATTTTGATCATTCTATTATTTTGAGAAATTTGATTCCATCTCTAGATGACACTTTTGAACTACCCTGAAAAGACATGTGATGCTAAAAATGAGTGGACATGTGACAATTGTTGTAATTTTATATTTATATGATACACATATTTGCACTTAGAGAATTTGTCCTACAACTAAAACATAAAGATTGAAACACTAATCAAAGCTTTAAATTTATGTAAACAATAGTGTTGAATGGAAAACTTAGAAGTGCAAACACCAGATATTAAGAGATGAGATTATCCCTACAAAAGATGAAATCTAATCTACACAAACATCATCATGAGTGTCATGGGCAAGCATAAATTCGGTAACAATAATTGTTATCTCCTCATTAACATAAGAAAAATACAATACTATCCTCAAGGGACTATAATGGCTTCTATAAATCCTTCACATTATCACACTTATGTGTTTACACACCTTGCATGTATGAATATATAATCCTAACTAGTGTGCCCTCCCATATCTTGTCAAACTTGAGAAGAGGGAAAAACAATGGCAAAACTTAACTACTAATAATAAACCTCAAAGAGGGCATGCCATATATAAAGGAACCTCTCCTAAGCAATGTTCCCTATGTTAGAATATAGAGGATTGTGCTCGTTTAACCATTGACGATACCCTCGTCACCCAACCACAGGCCTTAAGCCACCCTTCGAACACATTGACCTTGATCGATAAGAGAATTCTGGCTGCAATCAATAGCCAAGAGAGGCTAAATGTACCAAGCAAAAGAATATAAACTAAACTGAACAGATGATCCCACCTAGAAGCTAGCGCACCACTTTCCAGCTCTCCCAGAAAACCTGAGCACCAAACTGCTGCTCCCTGCAACTGCCTGCGCAGATATTGCTCTCACTGCAACTGCTGAGATGACAAATAATGAAACTGGCGCCCTGTATTTATAATGGACTGGCCAGTCTAACTGGGGCCGACCTAGCCAGTCTAACTGGGGTCGACTTGTCCTTCTGGGCATCAATAAATTCAATATAAATATATTTGTTTAGCCGACAACTTGTCTAGGGTTTCCTTCAATTCTTTGCTTCCTTCCGGAGGATTCTAGTTTCGTCATAGGTCATAATAGAGGTTCATTCCTCTCGAAGCTACCATAATATTAACACTCCCTCTTAGCTAGGGAGGTATGGTCTTAAGCACAACAGACCATTCAACTGGTAGCACCACGAGCACCTGTCATTATTATCCGACTGGATAATCTCCTATGACAACTGGTACAATATCAAGTTATAGAACACATCTGTGTCTATTCCAGTAGTACTTAACTACTCAGACATTGTGAAACACAATCACAAACTGTCCTTCATAACAACTAGCAACCTGCATAGAAACAATGTTATGATAAAAACTGTATCATCTGGGCCAATCTTTCACTCACATCTGTGAGATTTGAAAGAATGTCTGCCACCACAGTAGTCTTCATCTGCATAGAAACAAGGTTATGATAAAACTGAA
>ML803224.1:0-33918 GCA_009831015.1 Picea engelmannii | reverse complement strand
TTCTTCCATGCCAAATATTCATGTCATATTCTTTTATGACATAGTTCTTTTATCTTTGACAAGTTCTCCATTTAGTACATATTCTCATATATTATTACATATTATGTCATTTCATATTATTAAATTATTTTACCTAATATATTAATATAAAGTAAAACCTATTGTTTGAACATTTAAATAGAAATCTTTCCGATGTATGAAAAATCCATGGTCCTAGTATTCTGATAAGATTAGTATATCCATGGAACCCACAACTAATGGGTTAATGGGTAAATATTCCATTATAAATAAACAAAACATGACTATTTACAATAATAAACCCTATTAACCTTAAATTTATTAAAATACATTAATATCATAAGAATAAAATCTTAATAAATATTATTATTTTTTATTTAATATCACTTTAAATATCAAATAATCATAATTACTGATAAATTTTATGATAAATATTTTATAAAAAATGTTATTATCATATTGGAATTTTCTTTTATATTCCTCACAAACATAAAAAAACACACAACTTTAAAAAAAAAAAATCTACCTTACACTAATCAATCAATCAAAAGTACAATCAATCAATTCTTAGTATTTGTATATAATATATGATAGGCAAAAGGAAAAGTAGAAAAAATAGACCTTAAATATATGTATGTTATATGACATGCAGAAGGAAGAGTGGAAAAAACAAACCTTGTAATATTGCCATCTGAATAGGTTCCAAGCTTGTCGATGAGGGTCACGTTTTTCTTTCTATCAAACATCAAACGTGGAAGGAAAAAATAGAAAAAACGAACCTTGTAGTGGAGTCATGTGAATAAGAAGTTTGTCGGTGTGGACCATGTTTTGCTTTTTGATCAATCCAGGATATTGAGTGAGATTCCATATCATCCATTTCCATGCAGAGTTTCAAGTCAATTACAACACATCCTCTTTGCATAAAATTTTAATATGTATTTGTTATCAAAAAAATATATTAATAACTTTCTCGTTTTTTAACTTTGATAAATTAATATAAGTTTTGAAAATAACATCTTTATTTATTATCAAGTTTTCTAGTTTTATTTTTGTTATATTTTTCAATTAATTTTATTTGAAATTTGATCAAAACTTGTTGAAATTTCAATTATTAAATTTACATAATTGAAATATTATATAAGTTTTTCATGATCCTAAATCTATATATATTTATATATATTGAAAAATATAATTTAAATAATAAAAAACTATGATTTTACAATTATATCATTAAATTTCACCAAATATTTTAATAATTATTAATAATAATTAAAAAATATACAACTAAAAACTATACTTTTACCAACCATTATATCACCAGATTTCAGTGATAAGTAAATCATTTGCTTATAGCATAACATTATTCTGATCAAAATACTTTCGATCACCCAAAATATCCTACAATTATATCACCAGATTTCAGAGATAACTACGTCAATTGCTTGTAGATTAACATTATTCTGATTAAAATACTTTCCGTCACCCAAAATATTCTGAGCCAGAGGAAGCACGTCATATCATAATTAGTCGTTCACACTTATGTCAGCAAATACAGAGTAGGGCGACAGAGACATAAGTTTTCTGATCGAAAGAGACAATCCAATCCAAGTACTTGATGTGGATCTACAAACTCTTCACACAAGAAGGAATTTTAAAGTTTACAGTAAGCGCTCAGCGAGATCGCCACATGGCCATTTTGCTCGCGTTAAAATAAGCTCGTCAATTCTTCTTTCATGTCTGTTACCATCAGAAGTATATAATATTCCTGGTGTCTGCTTAATGGAAATCAGGAAACTTATGAGCAAGAGCCACAGAATTTATGAGCAAAAGTCCAGAAAATTTATAGATATTAATTACCTCCATAGCAGAAGCCATTTGGCCAACCTAAAAAGCAAAACCAAAAAGAGCCATAAGCAAGTGGCATGCGCGCATGAATAATCTGCCACGATCCCTAAATCTGCAGCACATACTGTTCAGCACGGGATTATGTACTACTTCTTTCTGATTTTTCTTTTGCACATGTCATATTCACTGGATCTAATACTAGTATTCATATCTGTAAAGGTGGATCTATTGCTGGTATTAAAATCTTTTATCTCTAAAAGAAAGAGATTCCATTTCACTGTATTCCCGATGCACGCCTGCGTTAAATCTATCTATATCAGCAGCGCACTAGCCCACGTGATGTGGCCGCTACCAAGTACAGACCTGGAGGTATTACTGTCGTTTGTGCTGAGTGCCATATGAAATCCACTATCCACCCATTAAAATTCTTTCTTTCAAATCTATTACAACGAATCCCCACTTCTTCATTGGCTAGCTTTATCCCAAACTTAACCTGCACATACATTTTATTCCTCGTGCCCAAGTGGCCTGTTGTATATTACTGGTAACCCATTATTTTTTTTCATGGTCCCATCCATGATTCTATAATCCACAGTGGGTATTTAACTGGAGTGAAAATATATGATCAGCGAGCCTCCATTTCCTTGTCCCATTAGCGGCTGACAGCGTTCTCACGCTTAGGGACAAAATGGTTCATTTCCCACTGGCAATTAAATTAGAATAAAGTCGGGGTGCATGTATTTCAATTCAGCACGGCCTTCTGTTAGAGTTTTCCTTTAAGGCAAATGCCGATGATTCTGTGCCATTGAATTTAATAAACTGAATTACCAAGTACTTTGCAGATCCTATTGTGAAATGTCAGAGACTGCCAAACGGCCTGGCTTATATTGTGCCTGCAGTAGTGATAGATAACTACATGGACTGTGATTGCAAACTGTGCCATTGAACATAAAAAATAATATTCCACCCCACCCCATATGCCCGGTTAGTAATGGATATTCCTCCTCGTGCCCATTTAGTAGCAGTTAGCTCGTTATAGTTCAAGTTTCACTCGTGTGGTTCTAATAGGTAGCAACCTGCTCATGCTTTGCTTTCATCCATTCAAACAGCTCGAGTGCAGTTGTGAATCATGAGGGATAGATAAGACTGTCGCGCCCGGTGTTAACTTCGTATTGCTATCGAGAACATTTGTTGACAGGAAGTTTGGAGAATTTCTTTGAATACTAACGATGCCAATTCAAAGTATTCAACCAGGTTCGTGCTTAGTACCTGCTTCTCACAGCTTACATATCCACAGTCCATCATATAATTTGACATTTTTGTTTTTCAAAAAAAGAAGCTTTGATCTTCTGAAAATTAGACAAAAGTTATTTTCGAAGTGGTATTTTGGATTGGTTGAATTATGAAAGATTGTACTTTATGATCTATCATCTATCATTTAGATGTTTTCAGTTTGAATCAGCTGGTTTCCTTCGTTTGTTGCATGGATAGAGGAAAAGACAGCTAGCTTCTTTTGTGACGACTGGGAGACTAACAAAATCAAAAAGTTTAATATCGAAGATTGGATATTCTCCTTACAGGGCGTAGCTTGAAAGAACCATTGTACTTAGATCATGTATATTGCTCTATTGTCAGTGCAATCAAAGGATATAATAGAAGAAACCTTGCAATTTAAATTGCATCCAAAGCATTGGTAAAAGGATTTATAAGCTACCTATGGTTTAAAGAGACAACCCCAGCTGCTTTTCTTCATTTACTAACCATGCCAAAGGAACATGTAAATATAAATAACCCCGTGCTATTAGAAGAGCAGCGAAATGGGAGGTCTAATGAATATAGGAATTGTTTATTCATATAGTAGCAAAAGCAGCCTGTGTAACACTGAAACGAAAGATAATGTAGCTATTCTATCTCCAAATTAGCATTCCTAGTTATTAGACCAAGGGTTGACTGGATCATGCGAACCAAGAAATATATTATGCCGGAAGAAAGAAGATTGTCTTTATAAATTTGCAATGGATTCTCCTCTGGCATAATGGTTTTTTTAGGTCGGTCTAGTTCTTGAAGGGTTTTATAACTTTTGAAGTGATTTCTACCTTAAAGAAAATCACCACATAAATACCAGTAGTGTCTTTCATGTTCGTCCTTACTATTATCTATGTTGTTGTACTTCTATTTTAGTTCCTCAAGCAGCATGTAGGCTCTGTATGCTCCCATGAAATTTTGAATATTAGCCAACCTGAAAAAAGCCATTGTTCTAACAAATTGGACTAAATGAAATAATGTATAGGATAAATATCAGAAACATTTATCCAGGAGAGGAGGTTGAATTTTTCTGGAATTGAATTGCATCTTCATAACTTGGGTCCAGACTAAAGTTTGCTGTCAATTATTAGCAGACACCAGTGAGACATTTCAGTTGCATGGAATATCGGAACTTCAATTCCTGGACAGGTTTCTCCAATGGCAAGGAGCTAGTCTTCTATCTAGACCTTGTACCATACAGACAGTTGCTATTGTCCTCCATCTTAGCTTGTTTTGCGGCTTCTTCGTAACCTTTATCAGGGGAAGGATTACCCAACTTTTTACCAACAACTCTGCAGATTCAAAGAAGGAAATGTCCTCCAATGGAACAAACAAGGAAACAACCCCCAACACTTCAGATTCAACTATAAATTTTGGCTTCATCTACAAGGCTAGTCTCAGTTGCTGTTTTCTGCTGTCAGCCTCCTATTTTCTAGCAACAGCATGGGATCTATTTCATGGCATACAAAGAAAATGTGCTTGGTATGCTTCTGTAGTGGCAGAAGATATTATACTGACATTCACATGGTCATTCATGTCTATAATCACATTCAATATCAGAAAGACAATTCGTAGGAGACTCCCAAGCATTTTGCGAATCTGGTGGATCTGCTCTTTTTTGCAATCAATTCTCTCCTCTCTAACTGATATCAATTCTATAGTTGCATACAGGGAAATATCTACTGATGCATATATAGATATTTTCACTTCACTCTTATGCCTCATTTTGTTCTGTGTTGCTATTCGAGGAGACACAGGCATATACAGTTCCACATCGGAACTTAAAGAACCACTTTTGGGTTCCACTGCAGTGAGGCATGCAGATGCCAAGCCAGAATCGCCATATGCCAAAGCGAGTTTAGTTGAACTTGTCACATTTTCTTGGCTCGATCCCTTGTTTCGTGTTGGCATTAAGAAACCCCTGGAACTCGATGACATACCAAATGTTGCAAAGAAGGATTCTGCTGATGATGTTTATCGTTCATTTGAGGAAAAAGTAGATTTGCTCAAACAAAAGCATCCTTCAAAAACACCATCAATGTCAAAAGCTGTTGTCCTATTTATTTGGCAAAAAGCCGCTCTGAATGCATTTTTTGCAGTTATAAATGCAACTGCATCTTATGTTGGTCCGTACTTGATTGATGATTTTGTAAAATTTTTGACTAGAAAGCAGCGTTCTACACATAAAGGCTATATGTTAGCCTGTGCTTTTTTCGGTGCAAAGCTCATTGAGACTATATCACAAAGACAATGGATTTTTGGGGCAAGGCAGCTTGGAATGCGCCTGCGAGCAGCCCTCACAGCACACATATATAAGAAAGGCCTTCATCTGTCAAGTCAAGCTCGGCAGGGTCACAGTAGTGGGGAAATAATCAACTATATGAGTGTAGATGTTCAGCGCATTGGAGACTTTGCATGGTATTTAAACACGATCTGGATGCTGCCTATACAGATTCTGCTTGCAATGTATATTCTTTATAAAAACTTAGGCTTGGCATCACTCGCAGCATTTGCGGCTACAATGCTTGTGATGGTAGGAAACTTACCACTTACAAGAAGACAAAAGTACTTTCAGACGAAGATCATGGAATCAAAAGATGAACGGATGAAAGCTACATCAGAAATATTAAGAAGCATGAAAATACTCAAATTGCAAGCTTGGGAGATGAGATATTTGGAAAAATTGGAAGATTTGAGAAAAATTGAGTATGGTTGGCTTCGAAAGTCACTTCAACTTGGAGCTACTACAACATTCATTTTCTGGGGAGCACCGGCATTTATATCAGTAATAACATTTGGTGCCTCCATCCTCATGGGAATCCCTTTGACAGCAGGTAGAGTTCTCTCAGCATTAGCAACATTTAGAATACTTCAAGATCCTATTTATAATCTTCCAGACCTCCTTTCAATACTTGCACAAGCGAAAGTGTCCCTAGATCGAGTTACTGGCTTTCTTCAAGAGCAAGAATTACAAGCAGATGCAGTTAAAAGCATCCCGACACATTTAACTGAGTTAGCAATTGAGATAAAAAATGGACAATTCAACTGGGATCCTTCTTCAGAACAGCCAACTCTCAAAAATATACATTTGCAGGTCAGGAGAGGCATGAGAGTGGCAATCTGTGGAACTGTTGGATCGGGTAAGTCTAGCCTTTTGTCTTGCATATTAGGAGAGATTCCAAAAATAACCGGAACTGTCAATGTGAGTGGCAGTAAGGCTTATGTTCCTCAGTCTCCATGGATTCAAAGTGGGAACATTCGAGAAAATGTTTTATTTGGAAGTATCCTGGAAACGAGTAAATATGAGAGGGTTCTTCAAGCATGCGCTTTAAATAAAGATCTAGAACTTTTCCCCCATGGGGACCAAACAGAAATAGGAGAAAGAGGAATCAACATGAGTGGTGGACAAAAGCAAAGGATACAGATTGCACGTGCATTATACCAGGATGCCGATATTTATCTTATGGATGACCCTTTTAGTGCTGTTGATGCACATACAGGAACTCATCTTTTTCAGGTTTGTTTTATTTAGTTTTAATAGATTAGATATTTTTTGAATGGATCAGACAATCCAATTTTATTCAAAGAAAAAAATTCCATAAATCAATGTTGGATAAAAAAGAATGTTTAAGCCCAAGTGACATTAACAGGAATGCCTTATGGGAGTTTTGAGCGGCAAAACCTTAATATATGTCACCCACCAAGTCGATTTTCTGCCCTCTGCGGACCTCATACTTGTGAGTAAATCATGTAACACTTTTCCTCTTGCATTTTGAAGTTAACAAGTACTCTTAGATGTGGTATCCGTGCAATTTTTCTGTTTCCAAGTTTTCATTCCACAGTTGTCATACTCTATATATTACAGACTTTTAACATCCTGTGTCCCTTCTTCCATTTCCAAATGGTACAAAATAATAAATATGATGGAAAATAATTTGAGAGTTCTCATTCCTTCTTTGACAGGTGATGCAAAATGGAAAGATTACACAAGCTGGAAAGTATGATGAGCTTTTACAGGCAGGTACAGGTTTTGATACCTTGGTCAGTGCACACAATGAAGCCTTGGAGAGTATTGTTACTGTAGAGAATTTATCGGCCAAAGGGCTCCTTCTGATAAGTGATGAGAATCCCATGGGACTTTCTGATAAGAAATCTTCTGACCAAGTAAATACTAGAGTCAAAACCTTACATATTCAGAACAGTAAAAAACAAATGTGCAATGGAATACAACAGGAACCTAATGGGGATACACAGTTTAGACAGTTACAGCTTACACAGGATGAAGAGAGAGAATCAGGAAGTGTTAACAAAAAGGTTTACTGGTTATACTTAACAGCAGTATATGGTGGTCGCTTGGTTCCAGTTATGTTGCTGTCGCAGACAATTTTTCAGGTGCTACAAGTTGGAAGCAACTATTGGATGGCATGGGCATGTCCTCCCACGCTAGATATGGAGCCTATAATTAGCACCGGTGTCCTCATTCTAGTGTACACTGCATTATCAATAGGATGCTCATTGTGTGTGTTGGTCCGAGCATTACTGGTATCGGTAGTGGGTCTTTTGGCATCTCAAAAACTCTTTTTGGGCATGCTCCACAGTATTTTCCATGCTCCCATGTCCTTTTTCGATACAACACCAACTGGCCGGATCTTGAACAGGGTTTGTGATGCTTTCCCAATATGCAAGTTTATAGAGTCATTTGGTTACATAGAAAATTAATAAGCAAACATGAGTATGGGCTGTTTTCCACTGGCAGATAAATTAGGATAAGTTTGATTACAGATTGATAAATTCTCCAATTGAATCTGATTAGAAAAGATGAATTTTTCCCTTTCCTAAAATACCTTGGGACGTTCTTTAGAGAAGCATGTCATCAGCCATTGCTAAGTAGCTATACACCTAACTACTATTTTTAATTGCATGAAACAGGCATCAACAGACCAAAGCGTGTTGGATTTAGAAATTGCAATGAGATTAGGTTGGGTTGCCTTTTCAGTAATACAGCTCTTGGGGACCATGGCAGTCATGTCACAAGCAGCATGGCAGGTATTTGTTATATTTGTACCTGTGACTGCCATCTGCATATGGTATCAGGTGAGTGCTTCATCTTTCCCTATCTCACAAACACATTGGCACACAACCCACATACACATACACACAATTACATAATAAGCATGTCAATTTTGGTAAAAAAATATAGTTACTTAACTAGTCCTATCTCAAGCTGATGTGCACTACATAAGCAAAGTCCGATACTAGACAAGGACTGACAATTATATGAAAAGACATTGCAAAGGATGAAATGCTTACAACTATGTTATAACAGTTGTCAATCAATAGCATGTTTAGTCATTTTACTTATTACAAATAACGATTGTTGATTCAATAAAAATGAGTTTATGGAAGATTGATCAAGAGAAAGCATTAATCAATCTGTTATGCATACATTGATAAATGTGTTGTGTGAGTTTTGCTATTTTCCTTTTAGCCGGAATGAAACAATGCTAAAGGACTTTCTGAGAGAAATTGGCCCCTTTTAATATTATAGGTTCACCAACATTTCTAATACACGGTGCAGTTCTTAATACAGACATATGTGGTTCACAAAGCACAACATGGATAATGAAGAATGGCATACTATCCATAATATTCTCATTTTGTACATTTAGCATTACAGCACCCTCTTCCAGCATAAGTTTTGATAAAAACATGCCTACTCTGCAGCAATACTACATACCAACTGCTAGGGAACTCGCTCGCTTGGTGGGAATTCGAAGAGCCCCAATACTTCATCATTTTGCTGAATCACTTTCTGGGGTTGCCACAGTGCGAGCTTTTAACCAGGAATTGCGATTCATAAACACAAATCTGTCTCTAATTGATGATCATTCGAGGCCATGGTTTTATAATATATCTGCCATGGAGTGGCTTAGCTTCAGATTAAATCTTCTATCAAATTTTGTATTTGCCTTCTCCTTAGTGGTGGTCGTGAGCTTGCCCGAAGGTGTGATTGACCCAAGTAAGGATTTCTAGAATAGTTTTGAGTCTAGAGAAAGCTTTTCATATTTGATTGTTTAAGTACATGCTAGAATAGACCATTAACATCCATGATATGCAGGCATTGCTGGGTTAGCAGTAACATATGGATTAAATCTCAATGTCTTACTAGCAACAATTATATGGAATCTATGCAACGCTGAGAATAAAATGATTTCGGTAGAAAGGATAATACAATATTCACATATCCCAAGTGAAGCTCCAGTGGTAATAGAAGATTCCAGACCACCTCATGAATGGCCACCTGAAGGAACAATATGCCTTGACAACTTGCAGGTATGAGCAACAAATAAGAGAGAGCATGAAAACAACTTTTTCTAGTCTTTCTTCTGTAGTTTTTCCAATTTCAAGATACCACAGCATGCTTGTGGACATGTACATATTTGAAAGGAAAAAGAAAAAGAAAAGTTCTAACTGTAAATGCACATAAGATCTAGTTTTGTTGTTCCCACCATTGCAACTTTTATGCCTAACGGTTTTTTTTCGATGGAATGCATCATATCTTTCATTGCTGAACAATACAGTATACATCAAGAAGCATGCATCATTGATTAATGACAACTTACAAGATGCAGATTTTCTGCAGATGAAAGAAAACTGTTGAATCACATTTTTAAGATAGAAGAAAGCTTTATGATTAAGATCAGACTACTGAACTATTTTAACATGTTACAGCCTCACTATGAACTAGCAACAGGTTAAGGTGGGGTGTGTATCTGCAGCAGATTAGGCCAAGAAGCCTTTACATGTTCTGAAATTGTTTTCCTTTTTGACATTATTCAACCCCTCTTATAAATGTGACAACTAAATCACATTGCATATGTGTGTTGTACAATCCATTGCCCTTTCCAATTATATTTGTCATAAATCAATTATTGGCCTGTACTGTTTACAGGTTACAATTAAGACCACAACTTGAACCCATAATTTCCTGCTACCCAGCTCATCTAGCACATTATTTTTCTAGCCTTATTTGCACAGAGCCAAGCTGTCAAAAATTGCATCCTTCATAAACTAAAAATATGCTTACTTGAAATTTGTATGTCTGCAAGCCAACATCTTAAATTCACAGGTTTTTTCTTTTTTGGTGAATGCAACACTGAGTTTAACACTATAGTGTTCAATTATAAGAAAGAAAGAAGAAAGTCATTTGTAATGATAAAAGTCCAAAATTAGATTTTAATAATATTGAAACAAATCTGCAGTAAACTTGTTCAAATTCAAGTAACAAAAACCTATGTTAGATAGGTATCTGTTCTCTGTTTCTGTAGGAATCCTCTGTTTCTTGTAGGAAAGAGGTCATGGTGATCGCTTGGGAACAGTACCAAAACATCCATCAGCACCCATTGGGATTCCTGACCTTCAGGGTAGGCCCAATCATGTAAGCTGGAAATCCTCACCTACATTTCTAATGCTATGTCCTATCTCTCATTGCCAACATATGTAATGTGTACATTTTTTAATTTTTTATTACATACCTTCTGTACTTTAAAGGTTGCCGTCCCCCATTCCATTGGACAATTTTTTTGTCATGGGATTTTTCATTTTGGAGACAAACTCAAATTCCCCAAATGGCAAAACATCAATCGAGCAATCAGTAAAAGCTTCATCAGGTAAAGGAAGGACTCCATCTTGAAAACCTGATGACATATTTTCCTATAAGAAGAAGAAGAATGAATGAAAAAAAGAAGAGAAGGAAAGAGAGGAATAAAACTTGAAAAGTTTTCCAAAGCGAAAAGCAAGTCTGGAAAAGGAAATGCTTTTAAGATTATTTTGCATATGAACCCAGATTTACCTGAGACTTTAGGGGGGGCATTGTGGAAGTGATCTCAAGAGTAAGTCTTGATTAGATTTTTCTTAATTTGATCTCGATTCATGGAAAGATCGATTTGACATTTTACAAAGTTGAGCCGTGAAATCTCAGAGTAACTCAAAATGAGCCAAAAATTTACTAGCAAGAGTCTGGGATGAAGTAGATCTCAACCCAGAAACAATTTTGAAGAACTCCTTGAAAAATTTCCATGGATTGGCCCGAGGGCAGGAAAATCACTATTCACTAGCAGAGGTAGAAAAAAGTATTTTACTCAAAACTGTTATGAAACAATCGATTAAAAGTTGACTGGGAGAAAATTATTTTACCAAGGAAGAGCCTCCACAGGATTCCAAACAACTTTCTAGTTTGGAAAAAAATTCCATTTTGTTACAGTTTGGGAGATATAGAAAAGTGTCTATTTGCACTTAAGAGGAACAGTGCCCCAAAAGTAAGTTGTCCTTTTGTAGGGAACACAAGGATTGACAAGAGCATCATCGGGTAGAAGCTAAGTCACATGACATGGAGAGACAAGACACATGGATATGAGTATTCAACAAGAGACACGTCAACCTCGAAAATAGGGCCTGTGGGACATTTTTTGTAAATATATTATAAAAAATTACAAATTACAAATACAAAAATGGAATATAGACATAAATATCCAATTTTTTTAGAAACTAGAACATTTACAAAATAATGATACAACTAGTTACTACATCAATGATTATCAAACACACAAGAAATTAGAATATTCAATACACATGTCATAAAATAGAAGTTTGGAAGTTAGAACCATAAAATGCAGTTTTCTCATTAAGTCACTTGATGTCATCCAATTCAGAATCTATTACATAGACACCAAGTCACTGATACTATAGGTGGGAATGCTGATGGCCAATACAAAATAGGGTAGATACTAGAAAGATGGAAGAATCTTATATCTCGTCATTGTCCGTAGTCCTCCATATTAGAATCATCAAAATCACTACCATTGTCATTGCTCTCTCCTCCATCCTCCTCCTCCTCCTCCTCCTCTTGCTCCTTTATATCCAATCCAAGATCTGTGTTTGCCAGTCTGGAGGATGACCCTTCAAGAGGATCACCATCATCAAAAGTGACCGGCTCTAGCACTAGTTCATTAAGATCCAAGTTGGCTAATGCCAACTCAACATTGTTGTCCAAACCCATATCATCAAGAAACACATCCCACATCTTTTTCTTTCCCTTCAACCACTCCTCTCTCTACCTGTAAATAAGACGAAGGTTGGAGTGCACATACACCATCGTCTCTACTCAAAAATGTTCAAGCTTGCTCTTCTTCAAACTATATAAATTCCCATATGTGCTTCAACTCCTCTCGCAACAAGAGGATGAAGTAACTGAAGAGAGGAGCCTCATGGCTAACTATAGTATAATAGGGCACGTTTCCCCATGAGTTTCCCACCAAGCATAGGGCTTCTTAACCCCCTATCTCTAAGCACATCATAGCCTCCAAATCTCCTAATGCTAGTGGAAAAATCTACGAAGCCCTCCTCCACTTCATCAAGAGATGCTCTAGCCTGATATATCCTTCTATATGCTTGCTTCCTCCCTTGTGAAATCTCTTTTCCCATGTGAGGAGGGAATCTTTGTGAAGGCCCACCATTGAGCCAATCATTACTATAATACTTGGGATTCAATGAGCAAGTCAACCAAAGTGAAGGTGTGCAATTTTTATCCCAACCAGTGATAAGAATATCTCATATGGTGGTGAACAAGATCTCTGCTTATGTCCCATACTCAAGGCACTTGTTTCATACAATAATGGTCCTCACGGACTCAATCATAGAATTCCATCCTTCATAAACATCTCCTACGATGGGCTTGTTTGTGTTTGCAAATTGCAACTAAGAAATTATAGGGTCCATGATCTTAATGGTAAGATCCACCCTCTCCCGCCAACCATCATCTAAAATTGCATCAGTGACCTTTTATGAAGCCACTTGATCCATCTTTTTCCAAAAAGGCAAAAACATTGAGATAGCCATGGCCCCAAGAGTGGTCTTGACCTTCCTCAAGTTCTTAAGCATGATGAATGAGGAGGCAAACCGAGTATCTACAATCTTCAACAATGATAGATGTGCATACTCTTTATAGATTGTGAGGGCATTGGTATGGTTTTGTACAAAATTGTGGATATGGTGTGCATTATCAATAAGAGTTCCCATCCATGTCACATCCGAAGCAATAGATTTAAGTGCTAAATTCAAAGAATGAACAATGCAAGGTGTCCAAAATATATGTGGACATTTAGTTTCTACAATCATGCGAGCAGCCTTGCAAATAGGTGCAATATCTATGAATGATAATTTGCACACAAGAATCAACACCTACATCTTCAATAACTTTAATGAACAACTCACCCATATGTTGCACATCCTTGTATTTTCCAAGAGCATGCACTGCTTTCAAGAAGACTGGTCCATTTTGGGAAAACACCATGAAATTGATCAGAAACAATATTGACATAGTATGAGGGCCATGATGATTTAATCAGTTCTAGGATTTTATCCACGTCCTTCTTTGCCTTAACCAACAATGTGTTTCTAAGCTTCTCTGAACTAGGAGGCACATACTCGATTGGAGCCTATTCAACTAGAGCTTGACACATCTCAATAAACAAAGGAGACCATGCAACATAAAATGAAATGAAATTTAGATAGAAAAAGAACCCAATGGTAAGATCAACATCTTCTTGATTCTCTTGTTAAAAGATCTTGTCCATTGGATTGCCACTTGGAGCTGGCCTCTTTATTGCTCGTTGAATCACATTCCCACTCCCAGATCTTCCTCCAGAATGGAAGAGGATCCTCGTTTTTGTGTTTCCTACTTGCTACTACCACCTTCCCCAAGTCAATATCATCCTCTCTTTCCATTTCTTTTCGTTGGGTAGCATTGACTGCTTTACATGCTCCAAGTCCACAGGGAACGCCCAACAAATGGCCCTTAACTCAATAGTAGGTGCTCTTGTATTCAACTTGCAGAAATTACCTGTCCAACAAACATTTCCTCCCTCAACAAGATTTGCCTCAAGCCCTTGTTTTCTTGTTACATACTTCCACGATATATATTTTTTCTTAAGTTTGTTGTCTTGCTACAACAAGGTTATTTGCCATACTGGAAGCTGCACTTGCAGCTCCACTTGTAACAAATAGAACACTAGCAGAGACGGAAGAAATTAACGGGGGGGCAACACCAATAGTGGAATTTGAAATTTCTCCCTTTTCTTTGACCTTTACCAACTACCCTTGATGATTGAGCCATGATTTCTATGGAATGAATCAAGAAAAACGTTGTTGTTGGGGAAATGACAAATGTGGTTTGCTAATCCACCTTCAAATCACTTGGAATCCCTTCAAATATGGATTTTATCCTTCATCTACACAATGATAGACTGTGAGAACCTTTTCCCTATAGATGGAAGTGACAAAATGAAAGGAAAAATTGCTTTTAAGAGTCCTTGCGAGTCTTTTTAGCACTTTGGTGTCAGACACATTGGGACATGTCTACAGCACATATCAAACACATGTGTCCCTTTTTAGGACATGTGCCAAACACATGTTGGACACATGTCCTAGTGTGCCACATGTTCGATATGTGGGATATAGTTTTAAGACATGTGCCAAACACATGTCCTAGTGTGTCACACGTCCAATATGTGGGATATGGATATGGGCCCCTTGAGGAACGTCTCTTATTACTTAAGGTAGAAGTTGTTGAAGCAATCAACAACTTGAATGCTATCAACACCCAATACAAATCTTCTACTCATTCCCTACCCATTTTCTTCTAAAAGTTGTCGAAGTTGGCCCTAGACCCATTCTTACATAGTAAGAAGTGATGAAAACTAATAGGTTGTGAAATTCTAGGAGGTGTGTAGCAAATAGCACTAGTGATTGTTTACAGTTGTTGGAAATCCCTTTCTGTAAAATTTTCCAAACCCTAGGTGACTGTCATCCTATGCTTCTTTATTAAATAAATCAGAGCTCGAATTTACTCAATAACAAAAATAAAAATATAAGCATGCATCAATCACACAGATAGTTGTAAAATACAACGGAATCATAAAACAAGAAACACAAAATTTGTCCTTCAAATCAGCCTATCATTAATGACTCAAAAATTACAAGGACACCTCAAAAAAGAGGTCTTCTGCCTGTTGAATGAGAAAAATGCAAAACAGGTTTGAGAAACTTGTTGTACAACTCTGTCTGTACAATTGTACGAATCCATACAGAGTGTCCGCATGGTTGTACGGAATTCACTGCATGAATAGATCTACAACCTGCAATCACTGATGGGATACTCTTCTCACTACTGCATTGTTTTCTCCTTTCCTCGACCTCTTTTTTCGCCTTCAGACAAAATTGTCTTCGTGAAGAATGAATGTTTTTTTCCCTCTACCTTGACTTGCCTTTATACTTTCACTGAAACCCTAACCTCTCGGTGAGATCAACGGTTGAGATTAGTCTAAATCACTAATGCATTAAAAATGCACTTTATCAGACTCAACAACTAATTAAAAGACTTCCACTTTATAAATAAAGTGAATTACAAAATAGATTTGACTTAGATGACTTCACGCGCGTTTGACACAAAACTTATGCTAAAGTTCTTGTCTGAGCTACAAACATCAACACTCCCTCTTAGCGAGGATAGAATTGTGCACCAATCCAAGTTTGTCTTTGAATGCTTCAAAATTCCCTTTTGCTAAGGGTTTGGTCAAAATATCTACAACCTATTGATCTGTGGGTAGATATTGGAGCTTCATTGCTCCTTTCTGAAATCCTATCTCGAATGAAGTGATACCCGATCTCTATGTGCTTGGACCTATCATGAAATACTAGATTCTCAAAGAGTTTGATACAACTCTGATTATCACAGTAAATGACTGTGGGATCCAACTCCTAATCAAATAATCCTGCTAGTAACTTGCAAAGCTAGATGGCTTCACAACTAGTGGTACTAGTTGCCATATACTCTACCTCTGTTGAGCTAAGCTAAGTGCCACTGAAGTCTGCTTCCTGCTGAACCAAGATATCATCGTTGATCCCAAGCTAAAGCAGCATCCTAAGGTGCTCTTCCCGTCTGTTGCATTGCCTTCCCAATTTGAGTCTGTATACCCCTACAACTTCACCTCACCATCTCCAAGATATCTCATCCCATACTCCATTGTGCCTCTCAAGTATCTGAGCACGTGTTTTGTTGCTACCCAATGCTCCTGCCTCGGCCCCACCATGAACTGGCTCAAGTTGTTCACTACAAAACATATATTTGGCCTAGTGTTGACCAGATACATCAAGGAACCTATCAGTTGCCTATACAACGTGGGATCCACCATATTTGAATTTGAAGTAGTGACCTTCAGATTAGTGATCATAGGCGTGGCCATGGATCTGCAATCCTCCATTCAAAATCTCTTCAGGATCTCAACTGCATACTTACCCTGCCCAAGGAAAATCTCCCCTGGTCTCTGCCAAACCTCCAACCCCAAGTAGTAATGCATCATGCCAATGTCCTTCATCTTGAACTCAACTGCCATATTTACCTTGCACCCTGCAATGAGCTTCTTTGATCCTGTATGGAACGAGTCATCTACATATAGCACCAAAATGATCAAATCAGCCTCAACAAATAAGTTGGGATCTGCTTCACTTTTGGTGAAGCCCATACTCTACAGGTATCCATTGATCCTAGAATATCATGCTCTCAGTGCTTGCTTGGTCCATACAAGGCCTTTTTCATCCTACAAACATGGGACTCCTTGTCACTGATCTCAAAGCCTCGAGGCTTCTCTATGTACACTTCTTCCTCAATTTTCCCATTGACAAAAATTGCCTTTACAACCATCTGATGTATCCTCCATCCCATAATGGAGACTAAGGACATCACAGCTCTAATGGATGTGTACCTAGCAACTAGAGACTTCTGGGAGAACCTCTCGCCACAAACCTCGCTTTGTACTTCTCGATGCTGCCATCTGCAACATGCTTAATCTTGTAGAGCCACCTAGAACTCACCATTGACTTCCCCTCCGGTCTTGGCACAATGTCCCATACATCATTCTTCATGATGGAGGTATACTCCTCCACCATGGCATCCCACCATACCTGTTGGTTTGTTGCCTCCTAATAACTGGAAGGCTCAAAATCTATGATGCTACTCATCAATGCCATGTAGTTCGAAAACTTCTTCGAAGGTTTGCTCTCCCTGAATGTGCTCCTAGGAGCCTCAAAGTATCCTTGAGCATCCCTTAATGTCTGAGTGAACCATCGAGGTCTCCTGACAGAACTGGAAGGAGCCAATGGCTCCTCCTCACCTGAAGGTTGTTTCCCTAAACTAGAAGTTGTTGGTGACCTAGACTTAGCATTCGAAGCTTGCTACTCCTCGTCCTCTATCACTGGAATAAGCTCATGAGACTTCTTGGAAGCAAAGTCCTCCTTGAACTTTACATCCCTACTTACGACTGTCTTTCTTTGATCTGGAATGAAGACCATGTAGGCCTTTGAAGTCTCACTGTAACCCACAAACAAACCCTTCCTATTGAAGGGATCCAACTTGGTCCTCTTCTCTACAGGTACATGAATATAAACTGGACAACCAAAAATGCGAAAATGACTCACCTTTGGTTTCACACCAGTGAATGCCTCCTCTAGTGTCTTGTCCTCCAAGATCTTGTGCGAACACCTATTTTGGATTTAGACTGTTGTGTTGCATGCTTCTGCCCAAAGAAACATTGGTAAATCCTGATCATGAATCATGGCCTTAGCAGCCCCTATGATGGATCGATTCTTCTGCTCTACAACTCCATTCTACTATGGGTTGTACGGAACAATCAACTCCCTCGTGATCCTTGCCTCCATGCAAAAACCCTCGAACTCCTTAGAGGTATACTCACCCCTATTGCCTGATCTCAAAACCTTGATCTTCTTCCCTGTCTGGTTCTCAAGAGCTTTGAACTCATGAAACCTGCTAAAGACTTTATCCTTAATCTTTAGGAAGTAGATCCAAGTTTTGTGAGAGAAGTCATCAATGAAGGAAACATAATACATGCTTCTTGTGATTGATGCTACTGACATTGGTCCACAAACATCTAAATGCACCGGATCTAGGATCCGCTTAGACCTGTGCCCACTACTTGGGAAAACAACATTGGCATGCTTGCCAAGCATGCACCCTCTGCATACACCCTGCTACTCAATACTGAAATCTAGAAGACCTGTGACTATTTCCCTTAGAATAGGCAACACCTTGTGATGCAATTACCCCATCCTCTCGTGCCACAACTCAAACAAACATTCACTACTGTGAACTAGGGCTAGAACAGGTTCACCTTGCAACCTGTACAAATTTCCTTCCCTAAACACTATCACATGTGTTGCTCTGTTAGACTTGAAAATAACTCCCAGGATGATGTCATATGCCTAGATGCTCCACTGTCCACATACCAAGCATTCCTCATAATCGTATTGGTAGAATGGCAAGAGACCATCAAGAAATCCTTCTCGAACTCGGGGACAAACTTGCTCATTTGAGTTTCAACTGAGGCTACTACCTGATTCTGTTGCTGCTGTTTCCCTTTACCTTTCTTCTTGTCTGGACACTATAATGCATAATGCCCTTGCTTATGACATATGAAACACTTAATTTTACTCCAGTCCTTCTTCCTTGTCTATGAGGCTAAATCCTCACTCTTTCCCTTACCCTTGTTGGGTCCTTTACCTTTTCCCTTCTTGGTTTGACCAATTAAGGCTAGGTTGTCGTCACCACCTTTCTTGTCGACCTTTGACTCCATCTGAGTATCCTCCTAGATGTAGTCATCCCAAATCCTTTGAAAGTCGAGAAGTTTTTCACGAGCACAGATACCTTTGACAAATGGTTTCCATGACATTGGGAATCCATTCAATGCAATGTTCACCAACTCTGCATTGGCTACCTTCTCCCCTACTGCAGCAAGTTGATCACGAATCTGCATGATCTTCATCAGGTAACTGGTAACGATATCTGATCAGGACATCTCTGTGGATTTGAGTTTGTTCCGTAAGATCATCTTCTTGTTAACGTTCTCACTCTGATAGAGACTTACTAGTGCATCGAACATCTCCTTAGCAGTCTTCTTCTCAGATATGTGATGGATCAAGTGATCTTTAATGGCATCCATGATCATCCACCTGGCTTTTACCTCCTTGTTGTGGGTTGCCAACTGTTGCAGATCTATCGACGGTGTAACCGTACCTTTCACGATATCCCAGAGATCATTCTCTTCCAACAAGAGAGTAACCTTGACCTTCCAAGATAGAAAATTAGAGGCACCATCCAATCTATCCTCAAACCTGAGGCTAGTTGATTCCATCTCTGATCTACACACAAACTACTACTCTTCGATCTTTTAATCAGAGTAGCTTTGATACCATGTGAAATTTTCCAAACCCTGGGTGATTGGTGTCATATACTTCTTTATTAAATAAATCAGATCTCGAATTTACTCTAACAGAAATAAAAATATGAGCATGCATCAATCACAAAGATGGATGGAAAATACAACGGCAACATAAAACACGAAACACGAAATCTGTCCTTCAAATCAACTTATCATTAATTACTCAAAACTTAAAGGACACCTCAAAATTGAGGTTTTCTGCCTACTAAATGAAAAAACTGCAAAACAAGTATGAGAAACCTACAGTACGACTTTGTTCGTACGACTACGAAATTCACCGACAGATAGATCTACAACCTACAATCATTGTTGGGCTACTCTTCTCACTGCTACCAAGCAGGCATAGAAACCCTACCACTCGAGCCTTTAGATATTATCTTCTTGACCAAGATCCACATGAGCCCTATCAGGACTATCCCAGAATAACTAGGGTACCATTGCTATTCATTTTGCAGGTAGGAGACCTAGAGCTCAAGGGGTGTTTGGAGCTCAGGAGGCATAGCTTGTCTTTATCGTAATTCCTTTTAGAACATAGTTATAGTGGTTACAAAGGATGAATTGGCCATATTTATGTGAATCAAGGTTACCAAAGTTTCCCCATCCCTTAAGATATTAATTTTTCAATCTGCTACTTTCCACCTACCTCAAATTTTTCCCTACAAAGATTATGATGGGGATCCGTACCAGGACCTGTATGCTAACATCATACCGTACTCTACACTAGGGGAGGTCATCCTCCTAGGGGAATTCAACACATGTACCAAGACCCGATAGATTCCCCTTCATGATAGGTTAGAGGATACATTCTACTTACAGGAGATTAATCCAGACTCAGTTGGTTTACACAGGTTGTCGAACGATGCCATGGGACCCCTCTCAATCTAGGAAACATCTTTTTCATCTTGTTGAATCCCATGAACTGTTGATTCTGAATGGTATCCCCTATTTTCTTGACTCTAACAATTACACTTGCTTCGCTCATGCCCGGTGGGCTAGTGTGGTAGACTATGTCCTTGCTAACTAGGATATGCGTTGATATATTTGCAAGCTCTCCGTCACTCAAATACCTATAGCCGACCATGCCATGGTCTCATTCTTCCTTTATGTTGATCCTTCTCCATCCCCCCACCCCCTCGAGTCCTCCTTGTACCACCATATTTTTTAATGATGAGGACTAGGATGCCTATATTGCCTATCTTTATGAACTCCTTCCCTCACTATCTAGTTTCAAGTTCCTCAAGTCAACCTCCTCCAAGTACAACTCTTTGTCATAGGCTATTCAGGAAGTATCCCTTATCCCTTACCCTCACACCACCAACTCCCATGAATAAGTGGTATGATGTTGACTGCAAAAACTTTCATAAACACCTTTGTTACACCCTCTTCCACAATCCCACCTACAAACCCGTACAGAAATCTTATCAACCCTTCCTTCACCGCAAGAAAAGCCTCTTCATAGCACAAAGGAGACGAGAATTACAAGCTTCACTTCACCACTCCCCCAAAGCTTTCTGGCACACCATTTTCCCCCTTCATCCTAACTTATCCATTGATATCAACCCTCAGTCCATGTTCACCCATACTATTTCCCTTTACGACGTTCATAGTCAACCCTCTGTCCTGGTCACCTCCCCCATCCTCTTGCCACATGTTCTATATACACACATCAAGGAAGCAATCTAGGAGATGAACACTATAAGGGTCGTGGATGAGGAGGGTTTCCAGTCAGAGTTTTTCAAACATGGTATACACCCATTGGTGCATCACATTGTTGATTTGTTTAACCATATTGTTCACATAGGTTTCCCATTGGCTTGGTCCCACCATATCATCCACCCGATTCATAAATCGGGTCTTAGTGTAGATCCAAATAACTATAGGACAATCATGGATGGGCATACATTATCAAAACTCTATGTCACCACTCTTCACTTGTAGTAATCAGAGGAGCTCAAGACAAGAAACTTCCGTGGTAGGCGTCAAGCAGGTTTCAAGCAAAGCTATCAAGCAATGGATCATATCCTCACTCTATGGGCTATCATTGAGAAGGCGAGACAACAATCTTTAAAAGTCTTTTGTTGTTTTGTAGACTTTATGAAACCTTTTGGTTGAGTTGCACAGGAAGCCATGTTCGAGAGGCTCAAAGACATTGGAGTTTCGGAGATTCTTATAGCCGCTATCATGTAACTTTATGAGATAGTCCTTGGTCGCCTTCGTACAACACACGTATTGGATTTCAGCAAGAGTACCATCGAGGTGAAGTAGGGGTGTCCCCTCTCGCCTAAGTTATTCAAGATCTACATAGACAAGTCGGAGGAGTTTTTGCATGAGCACAGTCATCCAAGCGATGAGTGTCTCCTTCAACATGTCTTGATCTCCATACTCCTCTTTGCCAATGATGTGGTCTTCTTAGCCTCCATTCCTGAGGGTCTACAAAGACAGTTGGATGCTCTTGTGATGTTTTGCGATCTTCAAGATTTGATAGTCAAGCTTCAAAAAACCAAGGTGATGACCTTCAACTCTTCAAAGAAGTCCCTTTCAGGATTCCACTTTTATGTTAAAGGGGTGGAGGTTGAGTTTACCAGCACATACACATATTTGGAGGTTCACTTTTCAGGTTCTAGGTTCAGGTTGAGGCAAGCTCTCCAACCCCGAATGATTAAGGGGTATGGATCCCTCATTCTTATAGAGAGATAATGTTTCCAATACCATTTTTAGGACATCTCATCCAAACTAGACCTCATGGACTCCATCATCAGACCCATAGTTTTGTACAATTCAAAGGTATGGGGGCCAAGCTTGCTCAAGTCAGATTGGGCCTGTATGGAGAGAGTTTAGACCCTCTTACTCCACTACACCATCAGATGCAAGAGGACAATCCCCCAACCCATCATCCAGGCAAAGTTTGTGACACCCTTTCCAAACCAACATTGTCTTTAGATTGGTAGAGGTACTCATACTCATATCTTGTCTACCAATCTTCGGATGCCATCGCCCCGTCTACCCTTCCTTCCAAGAGAGCACAATGCTAGTATTCAAAGATTTCTTGTTTCCCTCAACGAATCATGATATCAATAGATCGCCTTCCCCCATTTAGGTACTCTTTGGATGCTCTTGATCACCTCTTGCCTAATAAGTAGGCGATGAATGGGATTATCAAGGAGGATATTTACAAGTAGTATATCCAAGTCACTTGGATCACCCCCCTTGGAGGTTTGAGACTGAAGATGGCCTTTTATGTAGAGTACTTCATGGAGCTCAACGATGGCCTCATAGTGTGCCCCCCTTACATGCTTCGACACTAGATGCATGGACTCAGAATCTCCCTAGGCCAGTTTCGAGTGGGGGCTCTCATCAGCTTCAGGTGGAAGTAGAGCACTAGATACCACAAGAGGATAGGTTATGTCATATCTGTCAAATACAAGAGACAAAGACAAAGGAGAACTTTATTTCCAAACGTCCCCATTACTATGAGAAACTCGGTTGGTTCCATTCCATGTTCAAGGAGTTCCTTAACTCTCTCTCAACCTTTTTTCGATACCCAAGCTAGTAGTGCCTAGCCTTATACTTAGGGAGAGGCCCTCGGGCTTAGAGCTCACATTCTCCACCCTCCCTGAACAGGACACTAGTCATAGGATCACAAATTTCTTCTCGGTGCTTCACGATAGGGCCACCAAGAAGCAAGCAAAATGCAACACCATTCTAGCTTCCAGATATGTCAAACCCCAAGAGTCAGCATAGCCCTTGATGGTGAAACCCATGCAGAGTTTTTGTATGGGGTCTCAAGTTAGTTCACACCAGACCAACAAGCAGCCCCCTTCTACCAACTCCAAGCAGTTGGTCGCCTCTTCCAGACAGAGGGAAATCCCCCCAGACTAGATCCATCTCCTTTGACCAGTTTTATATATAGTGTTTCTTTCCTTAGGCCTCGGATGGTAAGAGAGCTTCCCTTTCAAAGGAGGACTCCCTCTCTCTTTTGTCTGACAACGGGCCCTTGGAGAATTGGGGCTCCCTTGTACTTAACTCTAGAGTATTGTATTTCTTCTTTTTTGACATTGTGATAGTTGTGCTTAGATATTTTAGGGTAGCATCGATTCTTACTTTTATAGGAGTGGCCTTTGAACTCCCACTTTGTATCATCATTTATGTATTGAGCAATCTCGTTGACCTACCTTTGGTCATTTGTTGTACATTAATAAACTTATCCGACCTTAACATTAGATATTGTGACTTTCATTGAAAGGGAGCTTCCATATCCTAACACTTGCTATTATCATAAACAAGATAATCGTTTTTCATGTTTGACAATGGTAATTCACATAGATAGCTATGTGAATACTAAAGCAAATAGATTTGAGAAATGATTTGTACATTGCAAATGTTATCATATTCAAAATCAAAATTAAATTCTACTAAACTTTGAGCCTCACTACAAGTGCTAGGCGAAGGGAGGATGCTTCACTAGTGCCTATTGTCTTAAGAGCACTTCCATCTACTTATAATATTTTTGTGACAACTTTTAAAGTCACCAAACAAAAACACACTTTTGAGCAACTGGTCAACAAAGAAGAGTCTATGCATGGCGAAGATGAAACATAAGATAATCATGCATTGGTAGTCCATCAAAAAGGTAATAAGCTCTTGAGGCCTTTAAATCATCCTTCTAAACAAGCAATGCAACAGTATCAGCATGAGAACAACCCTCGTTCCCAAAATAAATGTCTTATATATGGAAAACCAAGCCATGAACTCAAGGATTGTTGGTATAATCCATTGGCCAATGGCTCATCCAATAACAAGAAGCCAACACTGCAGCAATCGCCACAAGGACCAAAGAAGAAACCCCAATTCACTCGTAGTTGGAAGAAGAAACCTTCCAAATAGCAACAAACATGACAATATTGTCAAAGACAACAATCCTTCTTATAAGGATTGTGTTTATGTTGCACATACTAATGAGGACATTCCTCCTCTAAATTTTCCCTGGTACATGGACTCTGGATCAACTTGGCATATGACAAGAAGACAAGATTGGTTCACTAATCTGGATTAGACACCTAACCACGGTCAAGTGTCTTTGGGTGATGATTCATCCCATCGTGTCCAAGGTACCAATGATATTTTCTTACCACTTGGTAATAATGCATGTCAAATCGTTAAGTTCTATATGTTCCAGGACTAACAAAATATTTATTCTCTATAAGCCAATTGTTGGATCACAAACTTAAGGTTGAATTTGATCAACAAAATGGCAAAATTATGTCTCATTAGAGACAAGTCTAGATGCTCAAAAATTGTTGCAAGAGCTTCACATATAGGCAAAATGTTAGAGCTTGATGTTGTCCACAACAACAATCAAGCTTGAGTTGTCAAAGATACAAACTCTTCAAATCTTCGGCATAGGCATATGCACACCTTAGTATTGGGTACTTGCTTTCACTTAGCAGGCATAATATGGTGAGGGAACTTCCCTCACTAAAGAAGACAAATGATTTGTGTAATGGTTGTTTAGTTAGAAAACAACATAGAGCCCTCTTCAACACAAGTACATATCGGACAACTAGTCCATTGGATCTAGTGCACACCAATTTGTGTGGACCCGGGAGAGACAGTATCAGTGGATTTCGGTATTTTCAACTTTATGTTGATGATTAATCACTACAAATGTAGTTATAATACTTGAAGACAATGAATCAATCTTTTTAGATCTTTAAAGAATTCAAAGCCCATGTGGAGCTACAATTTGGTCATTGTGTTCATGTCCTCCACTCAAATAAAAGGAGGGGATACACCAATAATGAGTTCTCCGCATTCATGAAAGTGCATGGCATTTATTGGCATCTTATTGTTCCTTATACACGACAACAAAATGGTGTTGTGGAGAGGTAGAATCGTATCATTATGAAAATGGTATGCAATATGATTGAGGACTCAAACCTGGATCGATCATATTTGGCGAAATAGTTCACGTAGTGGTTTACTTACTAAATTGTTCACCCACCAAAGCACTCAATGGTATCACACCACATGAAGCATGGACTGGGTATAAGCCTTCTATCTCTCATCTTTGTGTATTTGGTTGCAAAGCTCATATGCATGTTCTAAAGAAGAAGAGGAAAAAGATAAACAAGATGTCCTTCCAATGTATATTTTTAGGGTGCAATGAAGAGTCGAAAGCAAACCGACTCATGGATCCTAAAACCAAAAAAGTATACATAACCAGAGACATCTTTGATGAGAATGGTGAGTCCAATCCACCCTTCACACAACACACAGTTAACTATTATAGGCATTGATCATGTCAACCTAAGTCACTTGACACTAGGACATAGGACACATGGGACATATGGATACATGTATCCAACACAGGACACGTCAACCCCCAAAATGTGACATGGGGGCACGTTATATATATATATATATATATATATATACAAAAATAAAATACAGACGTAAAGATCCAAATTTTTTAGAACATTTACAAACTATTGATACAACTAGTTACTACATCAAACACACGAGAAATTAGAGAATTCAAGAATCAATCCACATAAAATAGAGGTTTAGAAGTTAGAACCATAAACCATAGTTTCTCATTGAGTAATTTGATGTCATCAAAATCAAAATGTATTAGATAGATTGTGATACCATGGGTGGGAATGTCAATGATAAATACACAATAGGTTGATACTAGATATAGCAGATATTTTCTTTCTTAAGCTTGTTGTCTTCATATAGCAGTGTTATTTGCAGCACTCGCAGATCCACTAGCAATAGATGGAGTGGTAACAGCAATAGATGGACTTGGAGGGGGGGTGGGGGGCAACACCAACACTAATAATCTTCCCTTTCCTTTGACCTTTACCAGCAGTCCTTGATGAGTCAGCCATGATTTCTGTGAATGAATGAAGAACAATGTTGTTGTTGGAGAAATGACAAATCTAGGAAGTTAGAATGCCTTCAAATATCTCAAAATCCCTTCAAATTTGGTTTTTCTCCTTCACTTGCACAATGTTAGAGCATTTTCCTGTCGCTGAAAGTGAAAAAAAAAGAGGGGAAAAATTATTTTCTCTAACTCTATTTTGCCCCCCTGCATGTCAAAAACCTTGGGAGACACTAGGGCACATGCCGGAGACACGTTTGACACATGTCCTATATCACGACACATGTCAAACTAGTATCTGACACGTGTCTTGTTTCAGGACACATATCAAACTCATGTTCAACATATGTCTTGTTTCAGAACACATGTCAAACTTGTGTCTAATATGTGTCTTAGAATGTCGCGTGTCCGACATGTGGGATATGAACATGCAGGTTAGGGGATGTGTCCTATTTCTTAGTTGTCAACGTTTCTGATGATGATGAGCGCATTGATGATGGCAGTAATGATGAGGATGATGATGATGATTCACTGGGTCCTCAAGCTCCACTATCCACAAGTACTGGCCAAGTTTCGATGCATGCCCAAGTGGTATACTAGTACTATTCAAGATGCAAAATTGGATGGAGTCCTAGACATTTCCACTTCTGAAATGCAAATTCGTAGCATGGCTTGTGAAGAGGTGAATTTGCCCCTTATGAGCATAATTGTAGAATCTTTCGAGCCCTCAACAGTTCGTGAAGCTCAAGAGTCAAAGCCTTGGAAAGAAGCCATGGATGTTGAATATCAGCCATTAACGAAGAACAATACATGGCAGCTTCTTGATCTTCCAAGAGGGAAGAAACCTATCGTTTGCAAGTGGCTCTTTAAAATCAAGTACAAATCAAATGGCAGATTTGACAAGTACAGGGAAAGACTTGTAGCAAAAGGCTATGCATAGAAAGAAGGCATTGACTATGAGGAGACTTTTGCTGCTACAGCCAAGATAAATACAATCAAGCTGGTCTTTGCTATGACTGCACAAATTGTCAGGAAAGTTTATCAAATGGACATGAAAAGTGCCTTTCTGAACGGAGATCTACAAGAGGAAGTTTACATGACCCAACCAAAGAGTTTTCTCACACCTTGTATGATCTCCAGTGGGCTCCTCGAGCCTATTACATCAAATTGATGAGCATCTCGTGCAACATGGATTCCAATAGAGTCCATATGATCCAAACCTCCTCAAGTAGCAAGGGGGGGAGGTTGTGATTCTCATTGTATATGTCAACGATCTACTCATCATTGGCAGCTCAGTGAAGATGATTGATTACACAAAGAATATCCTAAAAGATCATTTGACATGACAGATCTCAAGCTACTAAACCACTGTCTTGGATTGGAGGAATGGAAAAAGGGACACCACATCTTCGTGTCTCAAATGAAGTATGCCAAGACTATGCTCGAGAAATTATGGATGATGGATTGTAAGCCTATTGCCACACCCATGGAGACAAGACTTCAGTTGTCTCAGTTTCATCCATCATCACAGGTAAATGTCACTCTCTATCATCAGTTGATTGAGTCTTATTTACCTAACATACACTAAGCCAGATATTAACTATGTTGTTAGCTATTTTTCACGATTCACACAGGAACCAAAGCGGAATTACTAGAAAGCAGCAAAGCAAATATTGAAATATATTCAGGGTACTATGGAATATGGCCTAGAATACAAAAAGAATGATCATTTCTTCCTGACAGGATACACGAATTCAGATTATGGAGGTTCCATTAATGACAGGAAATCCACCTCTAGATTTGTTTTCTTTTTGGGATCTAGTCCTACCTCATGGGAGAGCAAGAAGCAGAACTTTGTTTCTTGATCTTCCACTGAAGCAGAATATCATGCAATAGGAGCTGTCTGTGAAGCAATATGGCTGCATTGCATACTTGCAAGACTGGGAATACCACAGATACAGCAGACGACCCTGTAGTGTGATAATCAAGGTGTTTTATAAATTGTGCACAATCCACTATTTAATGAGTGCACAAAACACATCGAGGTTCAGTGCCATTTTAAAGACAAACATGTTCAACAACACAACATTCAGCTCCAGTTTTGCCCCACTCAAGATCAGTGTGCAGGTATCTTCACTGAGTCACTTGCATGTGAGAATTTTGAGGCATTCCAAGATTCTCTCTCTCTTGTACTCCTAAGACCCTGAATTAATTAAAGGGGGGATGTTAGAATAATTAATTATGTCATAGTATATGTGAATAAACTAATGTAAATGAGGTGTTGGGTTGTACCAAACTCACAAGTAGAATAGATTTAGTCTGTTCTATTAGAAGCCTTGGGACAGTTTTGAGATCCTAATCTATAGGAACTACGTTAAGTAAACTATTCTGTATAAAATTTGCATATGCTCTGATGAATAAATCAAGAGTGTTAAATGCATATTTGTGCTAGACAGTTTTGTATCCTACATCAATGTGGATTAGGTAGGGTCAACCAACTACAAACTTCAAAGTGATGTACATGTCAAAGGATTGTGTAAACATAGGGTGTCGTTTATTCATGTTTTGTAATTGGGTGAGTTGAATGTTCTTGGGATCCTTGCTCTAGCTTATAAAAAGATCTAAAGGTTTGTCCATGATTAGATCTAGGGATACTTTTATGCAAAAGCATCTAAGGGAATTGAATCTTAAATCCTCACCGATCCTTCGTTTATGATCAGCTTTGATCTGGAACTGGAAATCTCTTTCAAAGAGAGGTGTACAGACAATATCTCATCCTTCTTACTTAATAGCATTTGACTGTTCCTCCATCTCGCATTATTACACTGTGCTGGGTATTCTATGCTTGCTTATACATCTTATGGCTGGAATTATGAATATACAAAGATGGGGAGCATAAACAATCATATCAGCAGAGTATGATATAGTTTATGAATCTGCTACAGCTCTGAATTTCAGTCAGAAAATTGCAGTTCACATTGTCCCTGTAGATTTTGCGAGGTACTGAGACTAACACAAAGTTGCAAACCAACAGTAACAATGTCTCCAACCTGGTAACTGCAATTTATGACAGGTCTGTTGTCTTCTGCAACTTTTATCATTGGTTACCTCTTTCCTTGACAATTGTCATATCCTTTTTCCATTTTTGATGAAAAGGTTTCAATGGGCTTCTGAAGTTTGTGTGATTCTATAACAAATATTGACCATCAGACTACCACAAAGAAACATAAGCTGGTTTTTCCCATGACTAGCAATCTAGCCATACCATTCTTGGCATCCTATTTTTGGTTGCAAGAGCAATGCATAAATGCAAAACAAATGAATAGATAAAAATAAAAATACATAGATATAGATGTTCAAAACTATCTATCAGTGCAGATCCTGGAAAGTTTCACAAGGACCCGGGTAAAATAGATTTCTTGATTCTCCACAAGGTCCATTTAAACAACTTCAAGAAAGCACTACATGCATATAATACTAGGTAAGAAGACATACATGTTCTTTTATCCATCCTTATGTAATTGAAGTTGAAACTTAACACTATTTTGGGGCTCCCAGGTCCGCTATGCCAAGCATTTACCATTTGTCTTGAGAAATCTTACATTAACATTCCCGGGAAGACAAAAGGTTGGAGTTGTTGGGCGCACGGGAAGTGGCAAATCTACTCTCATTCAAGCTCTCTTTAGGCTTATAGAACCAACAGAAGGAAAGATTATTATCGATGGCATGGATATCTGCTCAATAGGTCTACATGACCTTAGATCCAAATTGAGCATCATCCCTCAAGAGCCGGCAATGTTTGAAGGAACAATGCGAGTTAATCTTGATCCACTTGAAGAATACTCAGATCTCGATATCTGGCAGGTAAGCACTATAAGCCCAGGCCCAAGAACTCATCTGACATGAATCTTTGCAGTGATTTATAAGTATATATGATAACTAACTTTTTATAAGTTTATGCCAGTGTTTTTACTGAAATTTGTATAACTCAGCTTGTTGTTTGCTTGCCAATTCTTTATCAGGCTTTAGATAAATGTCAGCTGGGGAACATAATACGGGAAAAGGAAGGAAAACTAAATTCAACAGGTATCTTGCATTATTTTACATGCTTAACAATGCTTCTATCAAATTCAGGATATCTAACCAACCTGTACTGTACACTCTAGCAACTACTCTTGAATCTCGACAGATAATTTCAATGTATAAAGGGGCCTGATAACAGACATCCTAGATCATTGCACCTAGATAACATAAATGATATTTCATATAAATAAATGAATGCTCAAGCAATAACATATTTGATATAAATGAATGCTGGAGCAATGCAATCTCTGACAGACTCACATGGTGTCTCACGTTACATATTTATAATACTCCCAAGGTATTTATATTATTGAGTGCTATTAGATTAACACCCCCTTCACAGGAAATAACATTTCTGATATTTTACACTGTCGATTGAAAAAATTTCAATTTATGAATTTTATAATATCAATATTTTTACATTATCAATATCTGTTGTGTCTACCTTCTTGGTGCTCCATTGAGTAGCATAACCCTCATTTTGAAGGTAGACTCCACCGGACTTCATTAATCACTCACATTGTCATCAACCTCGTTTTTTTCAAAGTCAGTCTGATTGCTTCCACTTCTTTTTCGAAGGTAGACTCCGGTTGGCTCCCCTAGCTAATCAATTAACCTGTCATTCCTTTCCAGTACCATTTTATCTGAAGATTATTTGCAGCTACTCAAAAAAGGTAGTCTAAAATGGCTTCATGATCAGTCTTTTACTTCTTTTTGTCCTCCTTTCTTTTCGTGGATAAAAACTATTGATGGGGTAACTGAAAATTGTTTCTGTGCCAATGGGGAAAACATTTTGTTCTTAAAATTGTGACTAAAATACGTCTTGACTAATCACCTTTGTTTCTAGTCTTTTTTAGAAATTAAAGAATACCTCTTTTTTTCTTCTCTTAGAAGGAACTGTATATTTTTTCTTCTGGCCTGACGAGTAAATTTGTGCCCTAAAAATGTCACCAGACTGTCTGGACATCTACTAAGTTCTTACAAATCTCAGTACAAAATTGCATGTTTCTGCATAAATTACTTTTGTAGAGAAATGGGAGAGTAGACACTCTTTCCACACACACCAAAAACTGTGTTGAGTGTTCTCTTTAACCAATGTAATAGTACTAAGTATACATATAAATACATCAATCACCTTAAGATAGACACATTATCTTAACACTCTTAACAAATTGTTGACAGAATATCTCAACCACACACCAAAATAGGAGTCAACTAGTTGGAGAGAATCTCTCATATCCAACTAGATCTAACAACCTCCTAAAACTTAGAATAAAACCACTCATGTGCAGACAAACTCTACTTTACAATGATCAGTAATAATAACAAACACAACTTTTAATGTGATCAAGTATCACACATAAGACAAGTAGGAGTTACTCATTCCAACACTCCCCCTTAACGACTACTTGTCTCTATCAGGTTAAGTCTTCATCATCAACTGTCACTGATCTGATGCATCAAATGCTCCACCATGAATTAAAGACACTTCTGATCAGCAAAGTCTATATCTGGATTCTGGTCCAACCTGGCACTTGCATCTCGTACCTCATTCATGTAGACATCACCAAACTATCAAAGTCCATACAAAGGAACAACCATCTACCAGAATACGGGTACCTAACTGCTGCAACTATCGATCTAATAGGATGTACTTTAGGGACATGGTTCATTCAACTTCTTGAGGAACTCCCCTTGAATGTACATAAAACTTCTGATTTCTAAGCCTAACACACCTCCCAGAGTTTACAACCAGCACAGTCCACTCATAGAGTATGCAGCCAACACATGGCCCACTCCTCCAAGTGTTAACAACTTCGTAATAGAGGTTATACCAAACAAGTTATCCAAATCATTAAAAACACAAGGCAAAGGGTTATGCATTTCTGTCCAGGTCTTACAATGATATACCCTTTGCATGTTACATACATAGATACAGGTACATACAATTAACATACTCCATCTCATGGAGGCACCTAGTATAAGATTTTATAATATCGCCTAGTTACCCTACAATACTTATCCCAAGTATCAATTCTAGGCAAGATACAAGCTCAAAATTTTCAAGGACCAATACATAACATCTTAGACTTGTTACAAATACAAGGTGTGATTCACATTTCCATATGGTCATTGCTTTTATTGAAAACAATACACAAACTTTACTTTGTTTATCCATCGCCATCTGATCTCCACTACTACCACAAAAACTATCATCGGCGGCCGTTGAACTCAACTCTAAAACCTCTCTGTTGTATCCACAACATCTTTGTTGTGCACATTGCAACCTCACCATTCCAACTCAAAATTAATTCTATTATCATCACTTGGCTCTCTAGCAAGAATAGTGCAACTTTGTTGTATCTTTAAGTGCCACAATAACCAAGTTGTTCACTATAGCAACTCACTTCCATCTCTAAACCAAAGTGTCTTTGCTCTTCCATTCACTTGTAGAACTATCATCTCAAAAAATCATACTAGCTGGGAACCAACCATACCTTTGGGCTGAACACTAGTACCACACAATTTGACTTGGAACTTGTTGTACTCCAAGGCCTAACATCAACTTGATTGTAAAGATTGAACGATTGACCATCCTATTGTTAGTTTTTCTCCAACCCAGCACACGACATGTAACGTTCCCGACCATCAACCCCATGGTCGGGCCAACATTACTACGTGGAAAAACACTACTGTAACATATTATGCATTCTTATGAAATACAATTGCTTAATTACAGTTAAACACAGCATAAGCACATTAATACCATTAGCATACATAATCCACGGCATTAACAATAATTCACGAATACAGCGGAATACATGTAAACATTGCTAGAATCACGGACATGCATATTTAATTGAAATTATACGTATGTATATACTTATCTTTTAGAATGGATGTAATTCATCAACTGTGTGTAGACCTCCCACGAACCTCCCAGCCTTAGACCGCGTTGTTCATCACTCTCAGCAGTAGGTCACCCCCGAGCTGGGACTAAGCTCCACCGGGTAGAGATTCCTAGGCTAGGCAGGGAATACAGGAAGACACACAGTCACAGGAGAAGGATCCTCTCCCAGGAGCCACTTATGCCCACTGCCCACAGACTCTCATTCCCCACATGTCTGTCCCACCCCAGGAGTATACACCTTCACTGTCACCAAGACAGTCCATCGGCTGCTAAGCTCCCTTCCCTTGGGCTTCAGCAACAGACCGGACCAGAAGTCTCCAAGCTCTGTGGCAGCTACAGGACTCCTTCCAGGAGTTCTCACTTCCTCCGCACACTCTCTCACTTGGAGAGAGTCGTTCACAGACTGGGTAACTTGCCTCTTCAACAACAATCACCTCCCTCACACTGGCCAGCAAGCCACACGCAGTCCAGCACTGCGTGGCCACAACAGTCAATTGGGAAAATGGGTATGGACACCCGAAACG